>APFE030494429.1:8668-27485 GCA_000404065.3 Pinus taeda | reverse complement strand
AATAAGTTTTCCTCATCTCTTTCTACAGTTGCTATGTTTGCTATATCATATCTGTGTCATGATCTAAACTTGTAGGAAGAAAGAATAGTTCAGATGTCACTTAGCTGTGCTCTGTCCTCAATTCCTGTTTTTTCTCTATGTTTTCCTTCTAAATTAGCCTATGAATATGAATTCCTCTTAGGCTCATATTTTCACTAGTTTCCTCCGTATATGAATATTGTTGTAGGAATTTCTTAATTGCTCCTATAGAATGTTCAGTCATGTTCCCTCTGTTAGCATAATGAAAGTATCTTAGCTGTCTTTCATTCCCTGACATCCATTTCATCCTCATTCAAACCTGATATTATTCCTTGTGTAGCTACCCTGCTCTGTAGTCCCTTCTTTGCCAAAGAAAGCACATCCTTCAGTCCACATCCTTGACTCCATGCCCAATGTTCTAAACCTCTTGCGCTTTGCATGCCAACACTGCCTGAACAGATCATTCATCCTGCCAAACTCAAACAAAAACCATGTGCATAATAACTAGCCTGAAATCATTTCCTAAACAAAGCTAAATCCCAAAGAGAGAGCCCTCTCTGACTGCTGGTAGGCTAGGACCGACAGTCCAAAGCTTGGTCTGTGGTTACCTCGGCCGTATCCCTTAAGGAGCCAAGGGACAACCTGAGTGTTAACAGGAGGATATAATGTAAATTCCTTTATAGAATTTCCATCTGAGATAAACATGTCACCTGATCTACAACCGATGAAAGCATGAGCTATAGCTAACCAAGATCTTCCTAGAATTAATGGATGTCCTCCTAAATTATTCTTGGGTGTTAAGGCCATGAAATCAATAGGATATTCCGAAGAATCTAAGGATACACAAACATCTTCCAGCACATAACGAGGTTTAATCACAGACCTATCTACTAATTGCGATAAGGTTGGTGTGTATTGAAGGTTAGGAAGCCTAAGTGTGTCCATAACTTGTTTACTCATTATGTCTATGGTTGCTCCTAGATCAATTAGTGTGTTTGGTATTTTAGTTCCATTGATGTGAATCTTTACAATGGGGCTTCTTAGATCTAAATATTTTTGAATTTTCATCTTCCCCATCATAATGTCTACAATTTTCCCAACTAACTGAATTCTTTTTATGTCTTTTCTTTTTCTCCCTAATCTTTGTGTACTTAGTTCCTTAATTACTTTCACAAAAGTTGGTAGTTTTTTTATGGCTTGTAATAAAGGAATATTAATCCAAACATTTCTCAGTTCATCCATCATATTGTAATCAAGCAAGATAATTTTTCTTTCTACTCCATCAATTTTTAACCACTTGGGGAAAGGTGGTCTAATTGATACCGAGGTTTGTTCTATGATGGGAGCGGTTATCGAAACATCTTATGATTGTTCATTCTCCTTCTGAGGGAGAGAGCTATCCCCTTCTTCTGATTGGTTTTTGTGTTTTTGAACATCATATCTTGTTTCTTGAATGAAAATAGGGGGTTTCCTTGGTAACACTCTTCCAGATCTTAGTTGGACATTATCTAGGTCTATTGGAGTTATTACATAAGTTTGAGGATTCTTCCCCTCCATGCTGTATGCAGGTGGTTGTGGCATTTTATTATTAGGATTCAGAAGTGGTTGAGCACGTAATTGATTTGGTTTTTTTTGAAATGGTAGTGAGAGCTGTGGGTTTTGATTCGGAACTAGAATTTGTGGTAATTGGTTAGCTTGGGGAATTTTATTAGATGGTGGTAGAAATTGTGGTGGAAGGTATGATGGCGAATATTGTTGATATTGAGCATAGGCTCCATAAGGATTTTTCCATCCATGATTCCAAGGCTATGACTATGGCTGAGCCCAAGGCTTTTAGGCTGAATTCCAATTATTTTGTGAATATTGTGCAAATTATTGTGGTCTCAATCCTTGTGATTGATTTGGTTGGGGATTTTTCCATGGTCTTTTGTCTATAAAGTAGAGAGGGTCTACCTATTCTAATATCCCTTCATCATTAAATACAACCTTGAGACCTAGTAAGGATGGACATTCCTTTGTATCATGGTTATCTGCGCGTATGACACAAGTTTCTATGGCTTTTGAATCTAAGGGACACTCTCTTAAAGCATGTTTCTTTTGACATTTAGGACAAAAGAAGGATAATGCAGCGTTTTTAGAATTTTGCTTTTTTTGTATTTTAAGGGTGTATATCTGCTCAATTAGGCTCCCTAAAATATCTGTTTTGAAGGTATCAAGAAAATTTCCTAATTTTGCCTTGCTGATTGTCCCAATTGTAGATTTATTAATTCTTGACAAGAGAGGGTCTCCAGAACTCCTTCCAACTCATGCTTTACCCCTTGAGATATGTACACATAAATCACAAATATCTATGAATGGTAGTTGGGAAATATCTCCCTTCCTAGTTATGTTAAGGAGATCAATCCACACATCTTTAACAACTCTGAGTAAGAGGGCTTTTAAAGTTTCATCATCCAAATTATCCATTTTTTCTCTTTTAACATTGTAAACAAACCTTTCTACTAAATATTCAAGATTTTCATCTTCTTTTTTTGTCATTTTGAAGACTTCATTTTTAAGGTTACTAGGCATACAATAATCTCTATATTTCCCTAAGAAAGCGTCTTTCATTTGTCCCCATGTTGTTATATAATGCAATCCTATACTCATGAAGCATTTTAATGTTGAGTCTTTTAATGTAGTAGGGAACAATTTTAACTTTTGAGCATCATGTAGATAGTCATATGATCTGCATAATACTTCAAATTCGAAGAGAAATGTCTTTGGGTATTCGTTTCTTTTTTAGTGGAAGTTAGGAAGAATTGAGGGTGATATATTTTTCACTGTGAGGGTTCTATATTCATCAAGAATAGGAAATCCAGAAGGATATTGGTTTCCTCTACCTCTACACCTTCCCTTGTTCCTATCTCCACCTCTACCTCCACGCCTACCTCCTTCAATACTATTTTCCTCACCATGGAAATTGTGTACCTCTCATTCCCCTTCTTCAACCATGATACATTCTTCGAAATTAATATAGTGTTATTCCAATCTTTCTGGTTCCTCTATCAATGGTTGTTCAAAATAAGTTTCTTTTTCCTGTTCTTCACTAGGAACTTCTAATTTTTCTCCCAAAATTTGTTCACCAATGGAGGATAGAAAAATTACTCTTATAGTTGGGGATGTAGGATTTTCTTCAATTACAGCTTCAGTAGAGGAAGTGGGTGATGTTGTGGATTGGATTTTTTATCTTGAAATTTCAAGAAGCGTTTGTCGACCTCTAAATGGAATTCGGGTTTGAGTAGGTGGTGTGGATTCTCGAAATCACGGTGAAGTGAGTGGATTTGTGGGAATTAAACTTCTTCCTCGCCCTACAATCTACCTCTAGAGTATCTATCCCTAATGGCGCCAAAATGTTTGGCCAATTTATTGTCTTTAAATTGTCAATCGTAAATTGTCAACCAAGGTACATATACTGATGAAGTAGAGGTGCACTATATGTGCTAGAAGTTATTTCTGATGTCATTATGTTCTTGTTAGGGTCTAAACTTAAGAATAGTATGGATATGGTGTCATTAATTATATTAATGTCTCAGCTCTTAGGAGTTATTCTCTATTGAATCAGTTTATGGATGATATGAAAGTGATTCTAGATTTTACTTGTGTTAGATTGTTTTGGATTTTTGTCTTGAATTTTTATGCTGCAACTCTAATTTACCAAGAGAAAGAGAAATATATTCTATCAAACTACGAAGGAATACTTTCCGAATTCAATTGTTAAGGATAAGACTCTCACTCTTTTACTTATTCAATTTCATTCAAACAAGATATTCTGAACAACAACTACTCTATGAAGTAAACACAGTTGGACTACACTAGATAAAATGCAATCGAAATAACCATACTGTACTAGATAAAAATCAATTCAAAAAGCATATTAAACTAGGTATAAAGCAAAGGGAAGTGCACATGCATATAAAGATTCACTGGCAAACTCATCATATTGCATTTCTTCACACAAAAATAGAGTATTCAAGGAATGAAAGAAATCTAATTGCAATTGGTTAAAGACCTGTTACTAGTCATAGGGGCCCTCCATGAATCAATCCATAATCTCCAATCAACATAGCACATACACACATAAAACCAATTCTATTACTTGCAGAACGAAATTTAACAAACTTGTTTCAAAATCTACATCATCTGGTGCGCCCCAAATTACAATGCCGCCATAGTTTTTATAATAAGTATCTGGCATAACAACATGAGCATTTTAAGCCTAAATATCTCTATTTCAATTAAACTATATCACTAAACCTTTGATTTTCTATTCCGAAAGCAAATCGATAAGGTTTCGATGAAACTCGAATACTGTTTCAGCGACAATCTTATAGTTGACTTTGGGGTTTGACCACGATATCCTGTGATCATCTTGATGGACTGGTTCAAGGGAATAGGAAGGAATCCACTAGGGGACCATTCCTTATCCATCGGTATCCTTCATCACTAAGCAGGAGCTTCTGAACCTTGCAAACATTGGAGGTAGCTGCATAAATCTGGATTAGCTGCGGAAACAAACCAATTATGTAGCCAAATGCATTATTTAACAAAACAATAGGGTATATAGTCAAACATGAAGAAGACGACATGTTATTTCTTACCTTTAACAAAACCTTATGTCTATGGAATTATTTAGCTGGTCAGTATAGGAAAAGAGAGGAAATATAGGAAAAAAGGGATGTCAAGGTAAGACAATCTTTGGACCCTACAAGTGGGGATATAGGCTATAGATGGATATTATTTATCAAAGTTCATCTTGACTGAAATATAGGAGTGGAAGCCCTAGTTAAAATCCCGTTCCATCACTGAAATAAATCAAAACCCATTCTTGCATGTTTTTCCTTTCACTCCAAATTCTTCTTCAATCGTAATTATCAATCTACTCATGCACAATCACATGATAACGGTTCGTCATGAGCCTCAGGATCAACATGAGATTCAACATCCTATGAAATTCCTTTTAGGATGGTTTCCTCAAAACAAGGAGTCCCAAGTTTTGGAAAAAAATAGAACCCCTAGTTTGAATCTAAACAAAGGCCTTCAAATTTAGAATATGGATGAGAAATTATCCTTCAAAGATACATCGTAGCTTACCATGGGTCATGAGTGTCATTTGAGTTCCATTACAATTACATGGAGACTAGTAATTTGAATCCCATCATGATTCGAGAAGTAGATTTTGTTCTATTTGGGCCACACATCATGCCTACTCTATATAAGGGGCATGCTCTATTGACACTAAGAATGAAGAGAATAAGAGTGAGAATTCAATATATTTCAAGTACTATTAGACCCTATATTTGTTATATTTTCCTTTCCTTATTCCTCAATTTTCATATCATTATCTAAAGTTTTTTTTATGAATTTTAACCATTTTAATGAGTAGAATAGAGACATTAGTATTAGTTTATACTTATTTATGTCTTAGTATTTTCTAAATGAATCTGAGTAATAAAACATTATTTCTAACAACAGATCATTGATATTGACAAGGATCTATTGGCTCATTGATACTTTCTATTTTTTCCTGGAATGGTCAGAGAATAATACGCAAACCTCAAACTATTACACCTTGTTTGGAACACGTTAGTTGAGGATGACTTCTCAACTTGACTTCTTGGATGTATCAAGATCATTGTAACTTAAAATATAAATCATGATAATCTTTAGATTTTAAGGATTGCCCACTATTAAAAATAAACTCTCTGGTATTTATCCTCTACTTTTATGATATATAAACTGGTGTTGAACCTTGAAAGAGGTTGTTCAAATTGTAATATTATTTTTTGGATACAAAATTTAACCTGTGATCATTTTGTAACCCATTCCTCTGCAATTTGAATGCAAGTATATATTATTCAAACTTAGTATACTGTGTTGATTTTCCTCTAAAGAAGTTTGATTCTAGATTTGGCCCCAATCTTGGGACAACATTTTCTTCTGTGGTATGACTAAAAGTAATGTTTGATTTCTCTATCCCATCAATTTCCATCTATGCAATGGTTTTAATTTCTTGTTGTTGATTCATTGAATTGAATGCCCTGTCTTGAATTAGATTCATTAGAATTATTATAAGGATAGATTTGATGTGGTTAATTCATTAAGAAGAATTATTCTTTTCTTTCATTTCCTGTAGAGTTATCAAAGATTTCTATTTCATTTGATAAATCATTGTTAGTTAGTATGATTTTGTAGTGTTATCTCTTCACTATGTAGTGGGTTTTCCCTAAGAAAAAACTTGTTGTTCAGTAGGTTTCCTTTTATTGTTTCCTTTAGAGATATATAGAAGTTAACAATTTGAGTAGTTTTCAATAGTTTAAGATTGCATTTTGACTTGATTCCTTTAATATTGCAGTCTTGATTTTCCATAGGACCTTAGAAATTAGTCATAATTGCATTCCTCTTCCACAAACAGTGCTGATAGGCTTGAAATAGCATAACGAAACCTCAGGTTGATAGATTAATGTGTAACATATTACTTGGTCCTTTTTAGGAATAATTAATTGTCCGAATATTTTGGTGCTGTTGTCAGGGAGGTTTTGAAAGAGAGTGATAGTTGTATCCTTAAGGAATGGTATTAAAGAGGGAAGGTAAGAACCTACACATCCACCAAGTAAAAATCTTGTGTCAATTCCTACCTGCAACTGATACGTTTAGATTGTTTCATGTGTATGAAAAGAAAGAAACCAAGGATTAGGAACTAGATAGATATACATCATAAATCTACACCAAAAATGAGCAAATTCCAAGGTCAATTTGGGCTTTGAATAACGACCTCTATAGCGAAATTATAGTCTCAAGCATCAGTAGGTCCTTGAGAAGTATCTAGGAAGGGTTTTGCTATTGTTTCCCCTTGAGTAGTAGGGTCATCTACTATATCTAGCATTGGATTCATGATAAATTTGTAGGATATGAGAAGAGCTGCTAAAACATATATGTTAGGAATCTCAGTCCTTGTAGTAAATGTGAGGGGCACTCCTGTAATTTAAGGGAAGGGGGAGGTGAGACAAGTGAACCATACCCATGAATTTCTAAGCTAGAATTCCCCGCAGCACTTGTTGTAAGGAGATAAATTGAAGTTCCTGATATGAATAGTGTCGTGAGACCTAGTTAAGGTATGGAGCCCCGTCAATATATTACTTTCTAGATAGTACCTCCCGATTACGGGATTCCTGAAGATTACTGGAAGATCTTTAACCAAATGGAAAACACAATAGAAGGAACACAAACTACAACTATAGAATATCCTATTGTTTCTATTGAGACTAATGCACCAATGAAAGTTATTCCATTGTCGAATCTACTAAACTTCCATGGAATGGCTTCTAAAGATCTTGATGCATTTTTTTTTAGTTTGATGTTTTATGCTGAGGTTATGATTATACTACTAACCCTCAAAAATTAAAATTTTTTCCTTCTACCTTAAAGGGAACAACATTACGATGGTTCATGGGGATGGGAGGTGGTACTATAACCTTATGGGATGAAATGAAAGAACCCTTCATCACTAAATACACGATTATTTTCGATCTAGGGATTTAAGAAAGAAATATTTAATTGATGTCCAAAAAAGATGAAACTTTGGAAGAATATGTTGAATATTCCAATATAATTTACAAACATCACCCTACACTACCCAACCTAAGGATGTATTGAAAATTTATTTGATTAGGGGCATGAAAGATGCATTGATAGAAATACTTAATTTAATGGGGCAAGGTGACATTTCTAAAGAAGAATATGGTGAAATCATAAATCATTGTTTCAGGTGTTCACAGGGAAGTAAATGAACCAAAATTGGAACTCGCGATTCTCTTAGGTGGAGGAAGTTACATGAGCAGAAATTAGTACTATTTTAGAAGAATTTAAAACTAATATTTTAAGTACCTTGACAACAAAGTTTGATTTTTTGTAGTTAAAATAGAAACATGGTGAAGTAGAACAACTATTGGCTATTTTCTGTCACCGTTGTCGGAAGAAGCATAGTCTCAAGGAATGCTTGTTGGACATAGTTGAGACATGTGCCATTTGCACCAAAAATCATTCAAATGATCACTACCCTTTTCTTCCTAGGTTGAAATATGTGTTTAAGGAAGTTGGAGAAGAGCCAAAACCAATGTATTTTGTGGCACAGTGAGGACAATGACAGAATTGCCCACCAGATATGCTGCAAGACACTTCTAGATTTTTTATGGACAGATTACTCAACAAAAATGTCTTGGATCAAATTGGCAAGGTCAACAACATTCTCCTAATACCTGGAAACCATAGCCATACAATTTTCCACCCTAGACAAATTAGTCATTCCTTGGTCCCTCTTGGATGAATCATTAATATCCCATGACTTCATAGCAGAATACATCAATAATTTGTATCCTCCGCAATGGAAAAATCAACCTACTCAAGTTCCAATGTGGTTCTAGAATTTGAGACGCCCCACCAAACCGATTAATAAATTAATGGGGGAAATTACTTAGCCACACAATCAAACTGTGGTACAATCTCCACTTCAATTACCTTCAAACACACCACCTCCACTTCGACCTCAGTTACCTGCACAGCCAAATATGAATCCAAATTGTAGACCTGCGCAATTTTTCGAAATTCTGGAAAGTTTAGACCCCCCTTCTTCTTTAGAATGTAGTGAACTACGTCTAAGATCTAGAAGAATAATCTTTCCAGAAGATCACTAAAAAAATCAAAAGCAATCAGAAAATGATAAACTTTGTAAGGAGCGGCCATTGATAGAATAGTCTCATCCAGTTGTAATCATTACTAAAGCGTAGTACTCCAACAAATCAATTAAAAAATAGACACCTATTAAGACTATGGACACTACTCCCACATTCCATGAAGGTTTGACCATAGTAAAATCATCTACACAGCCTAATCTTCACCTCTTCGAGGAATTACAAAATTTATATATCAAAATTCCTCTCCTATAAGCTATTAGAGAGATACCAATTTATGCTAGAACCATTAAATAATTATCTTAATAATCTTAGTAGGTAACAAAAATACCATTCTACAGTCCATGTTTTAGAGAAACTCTCTAATATTATTCTGGTGAAATAAATACCCATTAAATACGATGACCCTGGAAACCATGTTATTACTGTCCAGATCCAGGGATATAATTTACTAAATTCCTTGCTGGACTTGGGAGCAACCATAAATATTATAACACTTGAAACTTATTGAGTCCTTAGAATAAATAGATTTAAACCAACTCCTACTATGCTAGAGCCAGCTGAAAGATCTATTATAACACCAGAAGGAAATTTGGATGATATTAATTTTTCTATGGATTCTTGGGAATACCTAGTAGATTTTCTGGTCCTCAATCCTAGAAATAAACTAGAAGGACACCCTTTGATATTAGGAAGACCATGGCTTTCCACTACATATACATATATAAGGTGGCAAACTAGAAGCATGCTTATTTCTAAAGGACCAACCATCAAGAATCTTATTTTATACCCTCCCGCTAAACCCATCATAGCGACTCATGATTTTAGATGCACCCCACACAAATGTTCGGAAGGAAATTTACACTCTTCTCCTACTGTTGGTAAAGTCGTTATCTTTAAAAAAAAATACCAAGGATGATGTAATTAATGGATTCACTAATCAAACTTCTATTATTGGGAACCGAACCTATCAAATGCTGAAAGTTATGTTTGGTAACGAAGACCAAGGATATCCATTAGATGATTTGAATGTGAACACATTCCTACGATTGCATTACATAGCGAAATTCCTATTGAAATCGAGCCTGGAAAGACCTTGAACAATAATGTTGGCCTTAATGACCTCCACCATGAAAAGTTGCTTCAAATTATGCGAAAATTTAAACAAGCTTTTGCATGGGAATATTCAGATGTGAAGGGCTTCGATCCATAATTATGTAAACATCATATTTATATTGAAAAAGATGCTCGTGCCATTTGTCAACCACAAAGAAGACTAAATCTCCACCTCAGAGATATAGTAAAATAAGAGATTCAAAAACTTCTTGATGTCAATTTTATATATCCTATTTCTGATAGTCAGCAAGTTTCACCATTAGTGGTAGTCCCAAAAAATAATGGAAAACAGACAATTTGTGTTGATTACAGATAATTAAATAAATCCACGCAGAAGGATCATTTTTCCCTTCCATTTGTGGATCAAGTCCTTGACATTGTTGTTGGAAAGAATTTAGTGGGCAAAGTCAAATATATATTTTCCCTGAAGAGAAATACAAAAATACATTCATGAGTCCATGGGGAACCTTTGCATATAGGGTCATAGCATTTGGGCTACAATGCACCAACCACTTTTAAAAGGGAAACTCTTAGTATTTTTTTTGACTTGATTAGTAAGGGACTTGAACTATATATGGATGACTTTACCACCTATGGTGATGAATTTGACCAAGCTTTGCAGAATCTTGAGAAAGTTCTTACACGATGTATAGCCACCGGGTAATGTCTCTGTCACAAAAAATGTCACATGATGATGAAAGAGGGCATAGTTCTATGACATTTTACTTCGGCTATAGACATTCAGGTAGATCCATCCAATATCAAGGTAATCTCTAAACTTCCTACTTCTCGAATGTGGATAGAGATATGTAGTTTCCCTGGTTATGCTAGTTATCATTGTTGTTTAATAGAATTTTTTTCAAAAATTGTAACACCTATGTATGTATTGACTGGGAATGTCGAATTCAAATGGACTAATAAATGTGATGCTACTTTTGTAGATCTAAAGAGGATGGTCTCAACAACTCCTGTGTTGCAAGGACCAAACTAGAATTTACCATTTCATATATCCTCAGATGCATCAAATACAACTATAGGAGCAGTACTCACACAAGAAGAGGATAAAAATCTTTATGCCATTTATTACATTAGCAAGCACCTTACTCTGTCTGAAATGAATTACATTGTGATAGAAAAAAAATTAGTTATTCTTTATCCCATAAATAAATTTCACCATTATATAACAAGATATTGAGTTTTTTTGTACAATGATCATTTTGACATCGTTATTGAGCTAACAAACATGTTACAAATGGTAGATTAACTCATTGATTGTTGTTTTTGTGTGAGTTTGACATTACCATAAAAGGTTGACCAGGAAAAGAAAACATTGTTGCAGACCTTTTGTCAAGAATTCCAGCTGCAGTGATTCTTCCCCAGTTCAAGACAAATTCCCAAATGAGCATTTATTTATTAAAAATGTAAAAAAACCCTGGTATGTTAATCTAGAAAATTATCTCACAGCTAGAAAATTGTCATAAAATTTGTGATCTTGGGAAAAGAAGCTTATTATCCAACACAACGTGCACTTTTCATGGTTGTATCGTTACCTTTCTCATACAGAGGTTGACCTTCAGATTTGAATATGTGTTAGAGAAGATGAAATTTATGATATCCTCATGCCCTATCATGATGATCCTTATGTGGGTCACTTTGATGATCAAAGAACTAGACACAAAGTCTTACAAATGGGATATTTTTGGCCCACAATATTTAAATATGAAAATAAGTACATCTAGAGTTTGGATAGCTGTCGAAGGATGGGTCATCCCATTCGTTTTGATGAAATTCCCCTTGAACTGCAAATTGTACTCGAATCGTTCGAAAGATGGGAAATGGAATTTGTAGGCCTCTATAACCCGCCTTCAAACCAGAAAGCATACATTTTGGTTTGTACAGGCTATGTTAATAAATGGGTGGAACCAATAGCACTCCCAATGTCCATGGAAGAAGCAATCATTAATTTTTTGTTTGAAGTAATTGTTTCTATATGGGCTGCCTCGAGAGCTTGTAACAGATGGGGGATCATAGTTCACCACTCACAAACTTTCAACCATGGTGCAAAATTACCATGTTAAAAACAGAGTTACTTCTCCTTACTATCCACAAATAAATGGGAAGGTGGAAAGCATTAATAAATTCTTAGAGGTGATTTTAACTCAAACACTATCTCTGAATCATCAAGACTGGGTTGCAAAGATCACTAAGGCCTTATGGGCCTATCAATGTTCAACATGATGCAATACTACTGGCTATTCACCTTATCAGCTCGTTTTTGGTACAAAACCCATTTTTCCAATTGAATTCAAGGTTAAGACTCTCAAAACTACCAAGGAGGACATATTGGACCTCACAGAAGCATAAACATAGCGATTACAACAACTCAACGAATTAGATGAAATGCGTCTTCTTGCTTTACAATGAACTGTCATGATTCAACAGAGGAGGGATAAATGGCATGATAGCTTGATTAAAAAGAAAAGTTTATAGAAAGGATATTGGGCACCCTTATAAGATTCGAGATTCCAAGATTTCCCAGGTCAACTTCAAATGAGGTAGCTAGACCCTTATGAAATCATCGAAGTCTATGAAAATGGAACAATATATCTTACTACAATTGATAATGCCAACATTTCATTCCTTGCAATGGGCATCGACTCTGTCTATACCATAATACACTTAACAAACATTCTTTTCTTCACGAAATCGATAATGATAATAATTGTAGGTTGTAGCTAGTCGAGGAAATTTCCCCATGGCGACAATCATGTAAATATTTTTGAACAAATTTTCTTTATTCTATACATAATGTAAATAATTCCTTTTTTTGTCATTTCTTATAAATAAAGAAAAATAAAATTAAGAAATAAATAATAATAAAAATAATAATAATAATAATAAATGAATAATAATAATAATAAATCTTTGCTATTTTGTTTAATCATAGTTGTTGTTTCCTTAGCCATGAGTGTTATTTGTTCAGTCACAGTTGTTGTTTCATTAGTCACAACTGTTGTTTCCTCAGTCACAATTGTTGTTTCCTTAATCACAACTATTATTTCCTTAGCCACATCCATTGTTTCCTCAATCATAGTTGTTGTTTCCTTATTCATAGAGTTTTTTCATTATTTACAGTCATTGTTCCCTTAGTCAGTGTTGTTTTTTCCTCAATCACAATTGTTTTTCCCTCCATGACAACCGCATTTTCTTTCATCATGTTAGTGTTTATTTATGCACAATGTTGTCCCCTTTAAATAAAACTTTTTATTTTTAACATGCACTGATCATTTCTTTTTGTGGTATCCTTATTACTTTAGGGAAAGGAACATTTTTGGCTTTCTCCTTACATGATGGTGGGAAACCAATTTGTTTTATGGTTATCATTAGAAAATATTTTATGAGAGATCATTATCAGAATTTTGAAATTTCCATGAATTTTTAATTCTTTCTACAATTGTATAAAAATTATAATAATAACTACATTGTATTCTTTTCATCACCACTTGCAGAATATATTTTAATTCCAATATTCGAATGATAAATGACCATAATAAATTTTTAGGAAAAAATCAACAATCTAGAAAAGTAATGGCTATAATACTTCTTGTAGTAGCCCTAACTCTTAAGGAGTTGCCGTGCCATGCCATTTACAAAGTAACATATTAAGATTAATGAAAATTTTAATTTAACCGAAGATAGGAGGTCTCATCACGAGTCGGCCTACCATGATCATAGGATCTAGTGGAGTGACATTAACATTTCCGGTCACCAAGCCAGGGTAATGGCCTTTGGCATTTAAGTTGAAGGACGAGAGGTCTCATCATGAGACAAACTGCTCAACTAATTAGCTCTGGTGAATGGAATTGTTGTTAACTGGTCACCACACTAGAAAAATGGCCTTCTATAAATACTTCAAAAATTTTATAACAACAAAATTCACAAAAAATATTAGTAAATGGGACCCTAGCATTTCAAAGGGTTAGAAAGGTAACCCTGTCAAGGTTATGGACGCCTACTAGCATCAGAGGCTATGCTTGTGGTATTGAAGTAAAATTAAGAAATAAAATATAGATTGGATTTTTGTTCCTTCAAAATTGAAACAAGAATTGTTGTTAACTCTATTTATGGATATTCTTAAACCCTTCCACAAATGTGGTGATGTTTGGTTCTTTATGAGAATTTTACTTTAATTCTACATATTAGAAATACTCTTTTTTTTTTTCCCTTGAGAAAATCAACATTCTAAATTAATCTCTGTTTATTTTCTCTAATGGTACCCTTGGTATAAATATTACTCACATCCATCTAGTCCTTTGCACATATTTCCCCATGCCTTTGTTTCTTCCACATCCTTCGTGGGTTTAAATAAATCACACTATCATTATTGCAAACATATCATAATCATTTCCTCATGCGTCATAGATATATCACTATTTCTATTTATCCTTTTGATAGTATCTTTATTGCACTGTGTTAATGTACCATTATCTTCCAAATCTTCCATCTTGTCAAAATTTGATTAACAGACACAGGGGATCTTTACTCTTATTGGTGGGGTTGATTTCCACTAACATACAAATGTTATTTTCATTTTTGAATACCATTGGATGCTGATGAAACTACTATACTTTGTGCAATATTATTTTCATTTGTGAATTTTGCTATTTCCAAATTGCTAGATTATGCCCTGTTGAATAGTTCACAATGGGTGGGAATTCAGTTCAAAATGAACCCACGCAGCTGCGGGTTTTAGAATAGGCACACAACCTTTTAATTCAAGCCCAATAGCTAGAATATTTTGAACGTCTACTAGGGTTTGAGAATGTGGTAGCACTGGAGCTCACTAAGAGTGTAGACAATGGGGTAGTAGTAGTGAGAAACATACAGGTTAAAGTAAATGAATGTGCAATAGCAAAAGTGACAGGGTTCTCAATGGAATGAGAAAAGTAGTATGAAATACACACTTCTCTTCAAAGCGTGACTCTTTTTTCGTTAAATCTTGGTGAAGAATTGATCAAAAAGGGGAAGGGGTATAAATCCAATTTGTTACCTATGTTGTGGAAGGATGTAACATAGATTTTCCAGTGGTATATCACCTCTGATGGAAGATACGGCATGGTAAAGGGGCCTCATCTTAAAATTATAGCTTTCCTGATGCAAAAGGTAACCCCGAACCTCCCATATTTTCTTAATTTAGTATTACATGAGACTGCTACTACATTAAGGTGGTCCAAGGACAAATTTGTAGTTGTATACCATCATGAGCTTTTTAGGATATTAATTATAAGAAGCCTTAGCCAAATCCAATATACTTAGGAAGGGTTATTTAGAAACCATGATGATGATGATGCAACTCCTCTTGGAAATTGATGTGGCCCGTCCACGTGGCCCTGCCTCGACTCCGCTGCGCCCGGTACCTTTCGGATTTGGTGAATTGATTTGGTTTTATTCCCAATCGGCTATGATTGATCCGCTCATTTACTGTCCTGTACTTGGTTGACCTACCCCTCGTACCTGGCTTCTCCTCCGATCTACACCTGTCCGCCTCGGTTTGGGGTTAACCCTAATCCTCCGTTATGGTTTATGGTCGACGCCTTTTCGCGCTTTTGGTCATTTGTGCTATGAACTTCGACGCTCTGCAACTGGTTTCCGGGTTCGGCTCTGTATTTGGAAATATTTGTCTGTGTGTGGTCGTCTTTGGTGATTTTCTGGTCGGAGGATGTGGTTTTCCACCGTGGTTCCGTTGGTACCTCTGTTACTCGGTTGCTTTGGTAAGTTTGCTCTGGTTCCGCGTCTCTGTCAATGATTTTATCTCGGGTTTCTCTGTTAATTTGCTCCTTAGCTAAGTTTACTGGTATGTTGGTGAATACATGGTATTTGTCTGGTTATTTCCCGCCTCGACGACCTTACTCTGCTCCAGAACGACGTGCATTCGAGGACCTGTTACTCTCGGCCTCGGCGCTCAACTCTTCCAACCTGTAAGTTGATTTTCCCTGCTATAGTTTTGTTTTCGTTTGTTGAATCTCTGCTGACCTCTCCGGCTCCTCCGTGGTCAGGTGGGTGTTCTCGGCATCATGGCGTCCGCTCACTCTCAGGTAAATAACCTTCTCCCTCGTAGGCCTTAATCATACATACATTGTTCCATTTCTTTCTTTCTGTTAAGGTTCAACACTTAATAAGTCACGGGGTTTTCCCGGGTCTCTTTTCCAAACCCTAACTCATGCGTTTGTTCTGTTGACTGTTGCAGGTGGCGGCACTGTGGGTGTCTGCAATAATCGGTGGCCTCACATTTCCGGGTAGCTCTGAGTCTTTTCTGTTTGTCGTTTGTCCAAATATTTCGTCTGCCTGTAACTAGATATGTTTTCGGTATTTTAGGAAAGGATTTCTGTTGTTTTTGGCCTTACACGGCACTGTCTGTTTGCATTAGTCTGTTGTAGGCTTCGGCCTCTGTAGGGTCTGTTACTTGTCTTTGAACGATGTATGGACTCGGTGTAATTCTCTGTGGTCACGCTTGTTTTAAAGCGTAGAGGGTTTGACCCTCGTCATATGGTTGACTGTAACTAATTTATTTTTTGGCTCAGACCGACATTATAATATATATGCATCTGTTTATCTTCAAATTCGATTCCAACTATTTTGGGTTCGGTGCCTTACCTGGACTGGTTCGTTCGCTCCTTTATCTGGTTACTTGTTGTAGTTTTGCCTGCGTCTCACTCCATACTTGGTTAGCTGTATTTGTTGCTTGTATGCGGTAACTCTGTACGCGGTAACTGGAAACTACTCCTGATGCTTGTTCGCCTGCATGTTCACTGTCCTGTGCAATTGTTTACATATATTTGACTATGGATTAAAGTCTTTCGATACTGCTATTTTGATTACAGTAATGTACAGAAAAGTTTAAATTCTCAGAAGTAAAGATTTACTCAGAATATCAATTTACTCTGTCATGTGCAATAATTTCTAGAAGAGGAAAAATATAATAAGAGAAATGAAGTTCTTTTCTTAAACAATGACAATGTTTCTATTTTCTGATTTCTTCGCTGCTGAACTGAACCCTTGTAATGCATTTGTTTTGGTCTTTTGAACCCCGAGAGGATTCGGTTGGTAACTGGCCCCTTACTCGGTTACAAAACAGTTAGGTAACTGAGTTCATTCAGTTTCTTGTTTGTCAGTTATGAACCTGACTCCTAACTACTCTAACACTGGTCCCACAAAGGTGACTGTGTACATTATTTGAAATAAACTAATTCTACATGTTACAATTCTCACTGACAGCTATAAAGATAAACTAATTAAAAAATTAACTAACAGAGATTCTAAATAACTGTAGTTGACTCTGACAAAAGAAATAAAATTAAATTAAAAAAAGAAACTGACAGTCTTGCTGTCCCTGGTTGATTTGCTTAGTCTCCCCAGTCTTTTTCTGAAACTTCGTGTGTCCCGTTTCGGTCTCCACCCTGTCGTCCAGATGCTCCTGCATTAGGCTGCCGGGGTAAAAGAGAGTTCTCATGGCTCCGTTCCATGAGCTCCTCCAACGCGAATAACCTGCTTTGATATATGTGCTTCGGTTGAGCTAAGGAACCGTCCTGCTAGGGGGACGGTCCTTCCACCTTGACAAGATAGCGGCAGATACTCCTTCTACGCGTTCGTTTTAGCTACCTGTGTGTTTCTTTCTTGTTTTTTTTGGGAATAATTCCCTCAATTTTCGTGAGTCTTTCACCGAGCGGATAACGTGTTTTCTTCCAAGCTGCTCTCGCATACTGGGTGGTTCCCGTTGTGGCTGTACCATGTTTTTCGTCTGCTTCCTTGGCATGATAGCGGAACAGATTTCTGCCCGTTGATAGTGGGCGATATGCCTATATCAGGTGGCAGCTGAATTTCGTACGCATTCGCTGAAAACTTGCGAAGGATTTTGCATGGGCCGATTTTTTTGAACTTTAGTTTGTTATAAGTTCCCTTAGGAAACCTTTCCCGACGAAAATGTGCAAGCACTTCGTCTCCAACTTCAAAATGTACCTCACGCCGCTTGACATCTGCATGCTGTTTATATTTCTGCGTCCTATCCTGCAATTTCATCTTGACTTTGTCATGCAGTTCACTCATTGCCTCGGCAAAATCTTCCCCGTCTGCACTCCTCCTTTCTAGCTGTCCTAAATCTCGGAATTCGTGTACTCCCCGCGGATGCATACCATATAATATCTGGAATGGGCTTAGTCCAGTACTCCGGTTAGGCGAATCGTTATAAGCGAATTCGGCCTGGGCTAGATCTCGATCCCATAATCGCGAGTTTTCTCCGGTCAGACTTCTCAATAAATTGCCCAAACTTCTATTAACTACTTCCATCTGTCCGTCAGTCTGCGGATGATACGCGGAGCTGAAGTTTAACTGTGTGCCCAGCTTTTTCCACAGGGTGCGCCAGAAAAGCCCCGTAAATTTCACATCCCTGTCTGAAACTATAGTCCTCGGTAAGCCATGTAGTCGAACTACTTCTGTAAAGAAGAGGTGTGCCACATAAGTGGCGTCGCTAGTCTTCCAGCACGGAATGAAATGAGCCATTTTGGAAAATCTATCAACCACCACCATCACTGAGTCATACCCCCGTTGCGTTCTGGGCAATCCCAGGACAAAGTCAATACTGACTGAATCCCAAGGTCTGCTTGGAACTAGTAGGGGTGTATATAACCCAGCATTCTGGCTGTGCCCTTTCGCCAGTTGACAGATTTTACATCTGGTTACATACCTCTGTACGTCTCGACTCATTTTTGGCCAGTAGTAAAAGTGTCCTAGCTGTTCCAATGTTTTATCAACGCCAAAATGTCCTGCCAAACCTTCGCTATGCTTCTCTTTCACTAAATTTTCCCTCATCGAACAATCTGGAATACATAGCTGTCCTCCATGAAATAACAATCCGTCCTGCAAATTAAAATCCAGCCATGGGCTTGTATTTCGTAAAA
>APFE030494428.1:0-11956 GCA_000404065.3 Pinus taeda | reverse complement strand
TATTTACGTATTTATATATTAATAAATAATGTACAGTTCGGCTCATTTTTACGTTTAAACTTCATTTGATCTGATAGGAATGGGTACCTCTTTTACAAGTGATCCAAAGAAAATGGAAAAACTAGACCTTCTGTAATGTAAAAAATGGGCCATTTTTACGTTTAAACTTCATTTGATCTGATAAGAATGGGTACCTCTTTTACAAGTGATGCAAAGAAAATGGAAAAACTGGACCTTCTATAATGTAAAAAATGGGCCATTTTTACGTTTAAACTTCATTTGATCGGATAAGAATGGGTACCTCTTTTACAAGTGATCCAAAGAAAATGGAAACGCTGGACCTTCTGTAATGTAAAAAATGGGCCATTTTTACGTTTAAACTTCATTTGATCTGATAAGAATGGGTACCTCTTTTACAAGTGATGCAAAGAAAATGGAAAAACTGGACCTTCTATAATGTAAAAAATGGGCCATTTTTACGTTTAAACTTCATTTGATCGGATAAGAATGGGTACCTCTTTTACAAGTGATCCAAAGAAAATGGAAACGCTGGACCTTCTGTAATGTAAAAAATGGGCCATTTTTACGTTTAAACTTCATTTGATCTGATAAGAATGGGTACCTCTTTTACAAGTGATCCAAAGAAAATGGAAACACTGGACCTTCTGTAATGTAAAAAATGGGCCGGATTTTTGTGGTTTTGAATATTTTGCTTTTCTCAGTTAATTGAACTTTATTTATTTGCGGGTGAGAGATGTGTATGGTAATCCTTTCTCTCGTTTATTTTTATTTTTGCTGTTGCTGGTTGGCTTGTTTTCTGTTTTCCTCTGTTTTGCAGTAAGTGCGCTCTTTTGCTTATATATTTGTTTTTATTACATCCAGAACCATACTTGCGGGGTCCACACCAACGGCAACGAACACCAACACACCAACACAGAACTCTAATCAGGTTATTATTTGCTTTCTTGCCTTGTTTAAAACTAATATAAATATATTTTTCGTTGAATATATATATGGCTCATCTTCAATGGATTCTGGTGGTGCAGCACTATTCGTACTCAATGGTAGCGCAATGCCATTTTTACTCGACGCACAATGTATGAATTAATTGATTTAAAAATGAATTTAGGTCTGTGCCACTCGAACTAATGGAGAATTCATTTCGTTTCTTCTGCTCGATATGTTATATTTTTTTATATTCAATATTAATGTAAATTTTTTGTTTTCATTTACACTAAATCTAAAATATTGAAGTTTAACAACTGTAATTTAGATTTCCTAAAATATTGGTCAAATTTTTATTAAAATCATATGAGAATTTCTATTATTTTCCAAATAAAACTGTGACCAAGTTAAACTTCTCCCAAAATAATGGTATAGTTCGGCTCCTTTTACGTTTTTCCTTCATTTGATCTCATTGGAATGTATTGGAATGTGTTTCGGCAGAGAAAGCCGAAAAACTGAAACTGGAGATCATGCAATGAAAAGAAGGCACCGGATTTTTGTGGGTTTTTAAAAATATTTTGTTTCTGTTTGTTGAATATTTTGTTTTACTTGTGGTTGAATGTTGTCGATGGTAGCGCTCTCTTGGGTTTATTTTATTATTTTTCGTTTACCGGCAAGCTCTGTTTTCTCTTTTGCTTTCGCTCAGTTTTGCAATAATTGTCCCGTTTTGCTTGTGTGTTTGTTTTAATTAGAGGATGCCTTCTTCAGAACCATACCTTCGACCTTCCTCTAAACCATACATGCGGGGTCCATAAATTTTAAATAAAGATGTTTTCCCTTCAATATACTGAATTGATTGGGTACTGCAATAACATTTGTACTCAATGACAGCGCAATGCTATTATTCGTACTGCATTCACAATCGATGAATTAATCGATTTAATGGCGAATTCAGCTTCCACTTTTATCCCACCCGAACTAACGGTGAATTCATTTCATTTCTTCGTTGGCTTTGAGGTAGGCAGCCTGATATGTTTTAAGTTTTTATTTTAAATATTCATATAATTTCTTTTGCCATCATTGTAATGTCGGTAGTATCTTTTTATAGGGAAATATAAAAAAAAAACTGCGAGCTTTAACATGAAGTTACCCAGTTTTTGAACCAAGGTAAACTAATAATTATACTAAAAAACACTACATTCAGAGCGGTTCACGCATATTATTAATATTTAGAATAATAATTAGGATAAAACACTGCATGTTTCACCCATATTATTAATATTTATTAGGTAAACTAATAATTATATTAAAAAACACGACATTCAGAGCGGTTCACGCATATTATTAATATTTAGAATAATAATTAGGATAAAACACTGCAGGTTTCACCCATATTATTAATATTTATAATAATTAAAACTAGGATTAGAGTGTTTTAGGTCAGAAGTAAATATAAAAATATTATTAATATAAATTTATTTTTTATACTAATATCATTTTTAATGTTATTTGCATAATACCTTTAGACTTCACTGGTACATAAAGCTAAGTATAGTGTTTGAAGTGAAAATTAAATACACAAATATAATTGATATAATTTATTTTTTATATTAATATAATGTTTATATTATTTGCTTAACATATTTAAATTTTACTTATACATAGAATCCAGCGAGCTTTAACATGAAGTTACCCAGTTTTTGGAACCAAGGTAAACTAATAATTATATTAAAAAAACACGACATTCAGGGCGCTTCACGCATATTATTAATATTTAGAATAATAATTAGGATAAAACACTGCAGGTTTCACCCATATTATTAATATTTATAATAATTAAAACTAGGATTAGAGTGTTTTAGGTCAGAAGTAAATATAAAAATATTATTAATATAAATTTATTTTTTATACTAATATCATTTTTAATGTTATTTGCATAATACCTTTAGACTTCACTGGTACATAAAGCTAAGTATAGTGTTTGAAGTGAAAATTAAATACACAAATATAATTGATATAATTTATTTTTTATATTAATATAATGTTTATATTATTTGCTTAACATATTTAAATTTTACTTATACATAGAATCCAAGTATAAGTTTTTTATTTCTTTTTAATATTGGTATAATGTTTTTAGTATCACTTATAACACATTAGATTAAATAGTACATTAGATTCCATTTAGAGATGGAACGCACACATTAGATTAAATAGTACATTAGATTCCATTTAGAGATGGAGCGCTGAGGACTTTAAGAATTATATTAGTTTATTTTTAGGTTTATGTATTTTAAGAGTAATTATGATGAGTACGTTTTAAGTAAAAGTCTAAATACAAATATATCCATTAATATTATATCTTTTAAGAATTTTGTTTATATTATCTAATTTTAAAATTTATGTGTTTTGTTTATATTATCTAATTTTAAAATTTATGTGTTTTAAGAGTAATTATGATGAGTAAGTTTTAAATGAAAGTCTAAATACAAACATATCCATTAATATATATTTTATATTAATATTATTTTAGTTATATAAATAATATTGGCGATTGGCAAGGAAGAATAAAATTAATGTTTCTAAGCATTTACATCATATAAAAGAAACGTTAGCCGTGCATATTACTCTGTTATAATCATAATATCAACAACAAAACTGAACATTACAAATATCATAACAAGTTGGAATAGAGTATAATAATAATAGTAATTTAAACATAACGATAACACACACACACACACACACACACACACACACACACACATATATATATATATAACATAGCTATTTAGTAAAAATCTGAATTACCTAAATAAAGTCAGGAATGTCTTACCTAAATAAAGTCAGAAATGTCTTGATCGTTCTATTTCAAAATTAAATGCATGCTATGTCCTTCGTATCCTGTAATTATATCATCACACGTACAAATAATGTATTTCTGTTTGGTATCTTTGAATGGTGAGTAATATAGACCATGTTGTTGGATGTGGTATGCAGACCATCAAATTTGAAGCCCTATATACCATGCACAACAGTCACATTCTAATAACCTATATCCCACATGTAGTGGCATTAAACATGCACAACAATCATTCTAACAACAACATACGACAGTGACAATTTCTTCGACCTGTTCGCTTATATAATGGAGGACAAGCGCTTGGAAAGCATCTTCAGAGTGTCTACCAAACACACTGACGCATGCCTCTCTCACCTGCTCAGATACGTACTGCTTAATTAATGCTTCATTTTCATCCCCTCCACAAGGTTCACAGTTCTTCAACAGCCACATTGCTAGGTTGAAATTTTGAAAGTCCGAGGGATCAGCACTTTGAATGGCCACCATAAGCTTTAAAGGATGGCAACTATTGAAGATGATGGGAGTATTCTCTTCTTAACCTCTCTACCTCTAAAGCAAGCTCTGCGAATTCTGCGCACGTTGGAAGATCCACATCGATAGGTTGTTGACCAGACTTTGTAGCCATCAATTCCTCTGCTTGATGATGCATTTGCTCAAACCGTGCAGTAATTATAGGCTTCAGAGATGTCCTGAGAGACTGCTCCACAAGCCATCTCCTGCACTTGCACTTGCACTTGCACTTGCTTGGCGCTGTAAAAACTCTCTCCGGCAGGGACTATCGCTACGGCAGTGGCTCCCTTGTTTATAGATGAAGCACCTATATCAAGGTTTTATTTACAATTTTATGTTAAATACTTTTTATTATTTTTAAACTAAAATTTGAATCAAAATATTAATATCATTGGCCAATTAAAAAATAAAATGAATGGAGTTGAAGAAATTATATATATATTTTGGGAAAACAAAATTATAAGAATTTATTATTATTATGAGGGTGTTTTCTTAACCCAGGCATTATTTGTACATGGGACATCAAATTTTATCATTTGGTTGAACTCTATTGGCATACCAAAACATTCATAACACATGGCCTGCTCATAAATGAGTTTAATAGATAGGATGTTTGGTAATAGTTGAAGGCTCTAGAGGTATAATCACTTGTTGATCTCCCTCTACTCTTGGATAATGTGAAATAATGGTAAGGTCATCACAATAACATTGAAGGGAACCTCAAAGGACTTCCTATCATGATACACTATGCTAAGGATGTTACTCATGGGCAAGCTCAATCTTAACTCTAGATTCTTCCAACTATAGTTTCTACTTATGAAATCCCATTTTATAGTTTTAGTTACTTCCAAAAATATATTCTATGCTCGCTATGTCTTGTTAGGTTTGGTTTTCTTTCTAGGGAACCAATATAGTTTCATTTTTGGATATAAATTATTTCTTTGCAACTTTACAATGAGGCATAATGTAGTTCCCTATGTGTATGTCAAGTTACTTTTTTGTCTTTATGGACTATGTTGTTGTAGGTAACTTTTAATTAGTTTTATGGTGTATATAGTTAATAAAATTATTGAAAGCCTAAGAGTTTACCCTTTGCTTTCTTTGTTAACTGTTAAAATTCCAAAAAACTTATCCAAAAATACATATATATTATATAGTTTTGGTTAAATAAAAGATTTGGCAAGTGGCATACATATATGGTGGATAGCACATAATATCCATGGTTGATTTTCACCCCTCACCCAAACATGCTTGATAGGTAACAAAGTGGGTGGGGGTTCGAAATCAAACTCATGACATAGCAATAGGGCATTGAGTCTCCCCCTCCTTCCCACCCATGATAAATTCAAAACCACCAAGGAACCCCCCAGAAACAACCTTGCTAACAAACAAATGACATCAAAAATCACCATGGGATACACAATGATCAGGGGAAGTTACAAGTAATTAAGCGATCGACTCATCTAAGTGTTGATAAAGGTGATAACCAAGTCGATAAGGTACAATATGTAGCTAAAGCGAATGAACTGGCACTTGAAGTGGTAGGAGACATGACAAGATGACATCAACATGATGTATGCTAACACGACTCTCATAAGGTTGGGAAAACATATTACAGTTGGTTTTTATCCAATTATAGATTTCCACATATTTAAAGCTTAGAATTTGGGGATAAAAGGGTAAAAATATGGTCTAGCTACCATAGTTTATGGTTGACAAGCAATTTATGTTCCTCTTACAGTTGAATTTTTTTTTGTCAAATTCTATGCGACTTCAAGAGAAATGGCTTCGTTAAATCCCTTCCACTTCTCAAAGTACACCAACAACCCATCATTTTGAAAAATATTGTAAACAACCAACACATTATTCAGTAAGTCAATTGAGTTTGATTTGTGATAGACAATAACTCCTCCCATGGTTCTGTGTAGATGCAGGCATTGTTACAATTATAATGGATGTGACATGTAATTCTTGTTAGGGAGAAGACCATTATTTTTTCAAAGATTGGCAAGGTTAATAGTGGCAGGGGGTCATAATTGGCAGGTAGTATCGGGATAGATGTATGGATTGCGAGAGATTGGGTCAAAATAATAACATTAGAAAGGAAATGAATGATAGTATCATGAGTGGTGAGGCACATTTCAAAAATTGATATGTGGCATGCCAAGCCATGATGCACGCCATGGTATCGGTGTCATGGCACATAATGTATAGTGTGTCATGTAAACCCCCCATTGAATTTTTCTTTATTACAGTTACTAGAAATTATTCTTCTACCTTATGCATATTATTTGTCGTCGAAAAATTAAATACGACAAAAATGAATAAAATCACTATTGTAATTTTCACCAACAATAAGAGGAATTGAGAAAAGTAGTACACACACAAAATTTAGACACCACTATTTTTGGACAATTGTCCCTAGAAAAACCTAGTGTGGGGAAAACCAAGTTTGCAGATGAGGGTTTATATTATTAACAAATCTCTAGTAATTGAGAATTAAAACAACTGCTTGCCTCTCACTGGCAAAGCTTTGACAAATATTTTTCTCCACTCCTACTTGCAAAATTGAACTGGGAAAACAAAAGTCTCCCTTTGTAAATCCACATGTCCTCTCACAGGCTATTTACACCTCCTCTATAAATTCACATTGGCAGACTAAAGAGTACGAAATCTCCACCCAAAATCTCACACTGCCTCTGGGAAAATCAAACTGGTGTATAATCCTACCTCCAAAAATCTAATAAACCCACTCACTTTGCCTCCATAAATATATCTGACAACTAGCAACTGAATTGAGCCTCTGGCTACTCGCAGTGGTTGAACTAGCTATGTGCATTACCTGATTCGACCTCCTCCCTGCAAAATCATTCAACCTCCTTTATCTTCTCAGAATCAGGGAAAATTTTAAGGATGGAAATTTATCTTAAAGTTTAGAAACCTTGGCGAATCCCACTAGTCCATAATATGAAAATCTATAAAATGTTTGGAGATATTTTTGTAAACATATTCAAATTTATAATAATTTTATATAGATTATATATAATGTTTTGGCGATTTTTAGGGTAAAATAATTTCATTCTATAAAATTTGGGCGAATCAGTTTTACAAAAAATTGGAAATTAGCGAATCTTTTTTTTGGAAAAAGTATAGAAAATTAGCCCATGGGCGAATATTAGCCCCTAAAATTTTCCCTGCTCAGAATATTAGAATCTTGGTGAAGAAATTCTCTAGAATTTCACTCCTTCATTTCTCTGCTAAAAGCCCATTGCTAGTGTCCCCCATACTATCATTGTGCCCTTGTTGTCACTGCAATTTTGTGCCTCGAATGTGATCCCTAAGTACCCCATTGATTTTCTCTTATAATCTCTCTTGATGAATCAACGACTATGATCTAATTCCAACAATGGTTAAGATCATCTTGACCCCTCATCACATGGCTTTTCTAGAAGTCACTAGAGAAAAATCGATTTTGTCTCAATTAATATGATTTAATTAACCACTTTTCCTAAGTTAGACTTAGGAAAATAATTAAATTTGGCTAATTAATCTAATTAAGACATTTCCCTTAATAACTTTATCTAGGTCTTGGAGATACTTATCTTACTATGTTACTTAGCCTCATAGACACCAATGGAGACTAGAACACTCGTTTGAGCTACAAACACTAAGACCCCTCAATTGAAGTGGAGGCCATCCTCGACCATCATGGTAGGTGGTTCATGTCACTCAAACTGTAGTGTTGCAAGCAAATGAAAGAGATAAGTACTTGTAAGATGCTTATCATATAATGTGATCTTGCAATTATTTGTGATTGTTATGATGTGACAACACTAAGTTGGAAAAAATTACAATTTTGGCAAAGTTCATAGCAACATCGGTGGGTCCCTTTGGTGGAAAATGTTAGTTGTGCAGTTATAACAACAACAACATTTTGTAACAACGTATGGAAATGATAGTGTCCATAATATCAATGTCAATGTATCAACAATCAATGTAACAACAACTGTAGCAACATCTAAAAATCTGCATGCGAGAGTTTTACTTGTTAGGAAAAAGGATATATAATGCAGAGGAAAGTGGTATAAACCACCAACAAGATGGTTTTCAATTGATACCTTTCTAACCACAGCCCAAAGGGGTTTTCACTATTTGATTTACTTATTATATATATATATATATATCTAACACCGAAAGATAAAAAAAATAAACTAAGAGATTGATAATGCAGGAATATGCTCCACTGCCCTAACAATCTCAAGATCTGAATTTGAGACAATGTCAGAAAATGAATCCTTAGAGAGTGGTTTATGAAAAAATCGAAGATGGTCTCCATTGGAAAGCAAAGAGGTCTGTGATTAGTTGATGGTTGTGAACTTAACATTCCCATTGTTGAAGACTATGTATACTTCATAAGGACATAGCCACCTGGTACGAAGCTTCCCTTTTAAGTCCTTAAACCTAGAGTCATATAGTAGTTCCTTGTCACCTTTCTGAAACACCTTCTTCTTAATAAATATGTCATGCCACTTAGTGTGTTTTTGTTGCATGAAAATGGTGCATTGTATGGTAGCCAAGTGCATTTCATTAAGCTGGTTCAAACAATGTCTCTATGTTGTAGTTAAATCCAAATTCACTTCTGAAGTAGTGTTGAGTGTCTTGATCTCGAACTCATTAGGAAAAAGATGACTCTTACCATAGACAAGCTCATATGGATAAAAGCTCGTGGTGTTTTTCCATGTAGTACTATAGACCCAACGTTCCTTTGGGAGTCGCTCGGTCTAATCTCTACAATGACTAGCCATGATCTTCATAAGGATAGCCTTAATGACTTCATTGGTACTCACCACCTATCCATTAGATTGTGGGTGGTAAGTTGAAGTGATCCTTTGATGAATATTGTAATTCTTGATGATATTATTAATCGTTTTGGAAGTAAACTATGATCCTCCATTTATAAATATCTCTCTTAGTACACCATAATGAAAAATATGTCCTCAAGCAGGAAGTTTGAAATAGCTTACTCAGTGGCTCTAATGAGTCCCTTGGCCTCAACCCACTTGGTTACACAATATTTACAAACTAGAATGTAGGACTTTTGAGGAGATGGGGGATTTATAGGCCCCACAAAATCAAGAGCCCATTTTTCAAAAGGGTTGATAACCAACTAAGTTTGTAACAACATCTCATCTGATTGGACAGGTTGGACCATCCTCTGGCAGCTGTCACACCCTTGTATATTCTTCTTTGCATCTTAGAATATGGTGGGCCAAAAGTAGTCCATATGAAGCACTTTATGACCTATTATCCTATCAACAAAGTGTCCACCACAAGGATCATCATGACAAGCCTTTAAGATATCATGGAATTCATTTTCCCTCGCACAATGTCGGATCTCAAGATCAAGCCCAGTCTGAAAAAGCTAACCATTCAACCAAGAATATCAAGCACTTTGTTGAATGATCTTTCACTTTTCTCTAAGAGAGAGGTGGTATAGAAGCTTCCCTGTAGTAAGATAGTTAGCAATGTCTTGATACCATGGTGAGTGAGCATTGAGTAGATAGCATAAAAATATGTTCATATGGAAAGGAATCCTCAGCAAGTGAATTATCATCGTTGTTGGTAAGCCTAGAAAGGAAGTATGAAACAACATTATCCTTCTCGGGTTTATCTACAATCATAATATCAAATTCTTGTATAAAAAGTATCCACTTGGTAAATTTATCATTAGTAATAGATTTATTCATTAATAATTGAATGGTAGAGTGGTTAGTATGTACAAAAACTTGATAGCTTGTAATGTCGTGTCAAAACTTATTGATAACATGTACAATATCAAGGAATTCCTTTTCAATTAATGTATAGTTCAATTAAATGGGGGTCAAGATTTTGCTAATGTAGTAGATGGCATAAGGCTTTCTTTCTTCTTGTTTTCCCAATATGACTCCAATAGCAATATTAGAGGCATTTGTAGAAATATGGAATGGCAAGGTCTAATCAGGTCCTTATAAGATAGGATATTCAGATAGGCATCTTTTAAGACATGTAAAAGCATTTTAACACTTGTCAATCCATATAAATTATGTATCCTTCAAAAGCAACAAAAATAAGAGAGATGCAGTTTTATAGAAATTCTCAATAAAACACCGGTAATAACCTACATGTCCTAGGAAAACGTGTACCTCCTTTTGTGTCTTTAGATGAGGAATTTTTAATATTACCTCAATTTTTGCTGGATTAAATTGTATCCTTTCAAAAGAAATATAGTGTCCAAGTACAATTCCTTCATTCATTAACATATCACATTTTTTAATGCTTAAAACATGATTCGGTTTTATACACCGTTCTAGTATTTTCTTAATATTAGCTAGAGCTCTATCAAAAACATATCCATATGGTGTACAATCATCCATATAAATATCTACATAGTCATTAAGAAATTCTAAGAAGATTCACACTACAAATTGCTAGAAAGTAGCAGGTGTATTGCAAAGTCCAAAAGGGAGGACTTGGTATGAAATGTATCCTAGGGGAGAACAAAAGTGGTTGTGTATTAGTCCTCAAGAGAAATTTGGATTTGATTCCATCCACTAAATCCATCAAGGAATGAGAAATATTTCTTGCCTGATAGATTATTGAGGTATTGATCAATAAAAGGTAATGGGAAGCAATCTTTTTAGGTGGCTTTATTCCAATTTATATAGTTGACACACACCCTCCACTTTCCATTCTTTTTGGGAATGATGAACAATGGAGAAACCCACTAGCGGTTAGAGAGTTGGATAAATGAAGTTGGCATTCAACAATTTTTGGAATTCATCTTTGACAATGTCCTTCAATGCTGGGTTCATTCATTGTTGCGATTGATGAATATGATGGAAATGATCCTTGATATAAGTATGATGGTTGCAAAAATCACCATGGATTCCCTTCATTTCCATGTAATCCCAAGAAAAAGCCTCCTTTTGTTTTCATAGTAGTTGTATCAACCACTCTAATTCTGGGGGAGATTGATTCAGATTTATATTTAGGGTCTTTCTAGGCTCAATCTCAGTTGGAACACTCTTGGCATTTTGGTGATTGGTACCTTTGCTGTAACACGATTTCCACTAGGACTATCATGATTACGTTAATTCATTATAGTATTCAAGAGTTGATATTCTAGCTATGTAACAATACAAGAATGACTAACGAAATTATTGATAGTGTCATCCTACATTTCATTCTTAAAGCAAATATCGTTACCAATTGTGAGAAGTGGTTGCATACAATCTTCTTTTGGCTTAAACTTAGCCCACAAGGGACTTTCAGATTCAATGCTTGGTTTTAATGGGGGATAAAGGACGAGATTCTTCATGGCATCCCATAAGATATCATCATAACCTAGACGTGTTTGCCTAAAATTAGGGCATGTCCTCCTAGGTGATTCTTGGAATGTGTTGGGTCTTGAAAATGTCATTCATTTCCATTACAATTTCACTATTATGTCCATTATATCACCTCCATTTCACCTCCATTTCACTACTATTTCACCACATTTATCCCACTTTCATTATCATTGGGCCACATTTATGTTTTTCCAATATTTATTAATTCTAAGCCTTTTAAGTGAATTTGTGGTTAAAAATTAGAAAATAA
>APFE030494426.1:0-102049 GCA_000404065.3 Pinus taeda | reverse complement strand
GAATGGCCTCAAGTCTTGCAACGGGAGCAAAGGTTTCTTTAAAGTCTATTCCTTCTTGCTGCGCATACCCTTTACAAACAAGTCTGGCCTTGTTTCTAATTACTTCTCCATTTTATTCAATTTATTTTTGAAGACCCATTTTTTTCCGATAACATTCTTATCCTTTGGTCTAGGAACCAGTTCCCAAGTGTTGTTCCTTTCGATTTGCTCAAGTTTTTCATCCATTGCTTTTATCCAACATTCATCTTTGCATGCCTCTTTCACATTTTGTGGTTCAGTAGAGGAGAGTAATGCCAAATAGCTTGAGGCTTCTGCAACTGTTCTTCTTGTTTGTACACCTGCTTCTTTCTGCCCCATAATCTGAGATTTGGATGATTCTTCTGAACATATCTGGATGGAGTCTTTTCTTCTATTCTTGTCTGCTCCTCTGATTCTTCTTCAGGTTCTTCTTAGGGTTCTTCATCATTCTGTTGTTGAGGGTAGCCTTCATCTTCTTCGATGTCTTCATGATGTACTTGTCTAGGGATGTATCCCTTCTCATCAACCACTACATCAATGCTTTCAACAATTCTGCCAAGTCTTTTATTGTAGCACTTGTATGCCTTGCTATGTGGAGAGTAACCAAGAAGAATGCCTTCATCTGCTCTAGGTTCAAGTTTGCCAAGCTGCTCATCAGTATTCTTAATATAGCATTTGCTCCCAAAGATTTTGAAGTGCTTTACGGAAGGAGTCTTACCATTCCAAAGCTCATGAGGAGTTTGAGTGCTGTTCACCCAGACATTTGTTTTGTTGAGAATAACCACCGCATCATGAGAAGCTTCACCCCAGAAAGTTGCAGGAGTTCCTGACTCATCAAGCATAGCACGAGCCATTTGTTGGACTGTTCTGTTCATTCTTTCCACCACTCCATTTTGTTGAGAAGTTCTAGCTGTAGAGAATTCTCTTCTTATCCCATGTTCTTCACAAAAATCGAAAAATTCGTTTAAGGTAAACTCCCCACCTCTGTCGGATCTGAGGCACTTAATTTTGTGACCTGATTCATTTTCAACCAAGGCTTTGAAGGATTTGAATTTTTTGAATGCTTCATCTTTGTGCTTCATAAGTCCTAACTAGACAAACCTGGAGAAATCTTCAATGAATAATATCAAGTATTCTTCTCCTCGAGGTGTTCTTTTCCTGAAAGGATCGCATGTATCTGTATGTACTAGCTGAAGAGGCACGCTAGCTAATCCTTCCTTCTCTGGAAAGTTAGTTCTAGTTTGTTTTCCAAACTGACATGATTTGCATATGGTGTTGTTAGGAATTTTGATATCTGGAAGATCGCCAACTGCCTGATATTTGCATGCTTTCCTTATTTGTGAAAAGCTTAGATGCCCCAAACCTCCGATGCCATAACCAGTGCTCATCATCCTTGCTCAGATAGCATTGTTGTTGTTCTTCTTCAAATATGTACAGATTATTTGGAGTTCTTTTGCCTTTGATCACTGTTTTACCTGTATCAAGATCACGAACAAGACATCCATTTGACCTGAATATTACCTCGGTTCTTTGATCACACATCTTGCTGACACTTAGAAGATTATGCTTCAATCCATCAATGTACAAAACATTTCCAGCCTTGACCTTTTCTTTTAACCGAGCAATGCCTTTTCCTTTTATAGTTGCAGGAGTATCATTTCCAAAAGAAACTTTCTTTCCCTTTTCTAGAGCAGAGTAAGACTCAAGTTTTTCTTTCTCACCTGTCATATGCTTCGAACATCCACTGTCAATGTACCATAGATTTTCTTGTCCCTCTGCATAAAATGCTATCCCACATCTTTCTGTTTGTGGTTCCTTTATTCTCCATGTTTTGGTGCTTGAGGCTTGTTCCTTTTTCTGCTGAAACCTGCTCCTGCATTCAGAATCTTCATGACCAAAGTTATTGCAAATAGAACATTCAACTTCATTTTCAAGAGCCGAAAAGTTGTTGTAGGTCCTTTTTGTAATCCGGGTCATACTTCTTTGTTTTTGAGCTTCTCTAGTCATGATTTTCTTATATGCAACACATTGATGCTTTGTGACCAAAGTTATGACAAGAAAAACATTGTTCATTGAAGAAACTTCTGCGGTTATCAAATCTACCGGCCAAGTGATTGTAATCTCTATTGTTATTCATTCTTGAACCAAATTGAGAAGACTTTACCTGTGGCTGGTTGTAGCTTTTGTTCACTCTTAAAACAGATTGCCCCTGATAGCCTTTGTTTGCAATTTGTCCCTGCTTTACCTGATAGTCTCCATTGTGCTTTTGCTCACTCCTTTTTGTTGCATCAAGATAACTTTTTGAAGTGGATGCTTAAGAAGTTTATCCATTATAGCCCAGACCTATCTTGTTTAGAGGGGAACCCTGTACATTGATAATCTCATCCAGAGTTTCAGATCCTTTGACAAACTTAAGATTAATAGCTTTTGTTTTCTCAATCTCTTTTCTAAGAGCAACAATTTCACCTTCTAACTTTTCAAAATGTTTTTCCTTTTCATCAATTTGAAATTGTAGAGTATCAATGATCATATTCTTTTCTTCTATACATCTCTTGAGTCTAGTAATTTCTTCAAAAAGGTTATCCACATCTATAGCATCCATATAATCATCATCTTCAAATGCCATTAACAGTTTATGTTCATTACCTCGTTCATCTTCATCACTATTTGATAGACCATCACTATCTTCATGAGTGTAGTAGCTTTTCTTATTTGCACCTTGTTTCTTGTTCCATCTAGCAGGTTCCTTTCCTTTATCCTTATAAGGACATTTTGCAGCATAATGACCTACTCTTCGACAAGCAAAGCATTTAAAAGGTAACTTACCTCTAAACCTTCCAGAACCCCTTTGAAGATTTCTGACAAAATTTGATTCTTCTTCTTCTTCTTCTGGTACGTGACTTGCTTCATAATAATCTCCTTTGCATGACGCCTTAAAAGCAACTTCTCTTCTATCTGATGGACCTCCCTTTCTCATTTCATAAGCAGTTAGAATTCCATGTAGCTGAGACATAGTAAGAATTCGTAGATTTTCCTTTTCTTCGATTGCAGATACTTTAGATTCAAACTTGGGGGACAATGACCTTAGAACCTTTTCAACCACAATAGCCTCTTTTATTTCTTCGCCCAAATTTTTCATGCAATTAACAATCTCATCTACCCGAAGAAAGTAGTTAGCCAAACTTTCATCATTATACATCCTGAGATTCTCATACTAAATCCTGAGAGTTTGAAGTTTAGCACGCTTTACCTGTTCATCTCCTTCGTAGCTCAAGACAATCTTGTCCCATATTTCTTTTGCTGATTTATATTGCATAACCTTCACAAACTCTGTTTGAGATAAGCATCCCAGCAAAGTATTGACTGCTTTAGCATTTGTTTCATATTTCTTCTTTTCGGTCGCATCTGTAGGAGTAGCTGAAGGAAAAGTGTAGCCTGTCTCTATGATATCCCAAACATCCGTACCAAGAGATTGAAGATATGCAGTAACTCTTACCTTCCAATAATTGAAGTTTGTCCCATCAAAAATCGGTGGCCTGATAGATGCTTCCCTCTCGTAGTTGCTCATGATGAAAGATCTTCCTTCAAGCGATCAAGCTTCTTCAGAAGGACCTGCTCTGATACCAATTGTTGAAAATAATATTGAGAGGGGGGGTGAATCAGTATTATCTAGTTCTTTTAACAAATCTTCCTTATTTATACTTTGAATTATTTTTGCATATCAGTACCATAAAATAATGAGCATGAACAAGAAAAACAGACAGTCACATCAAAGAACACCAGATATAAGGTGGAAACCCAATGTGGGTGAAAACCACCTGCTGCAATATGTCTCTATCTTCTTTCAAATTAGAAACTCCTTTTACAATGGTCTTGTACTGGTGCAGTCCTTTACCAGTACGCAGGCTGCAACCTGCAGAGAGCTACAACTCTCTCTCGTTTTCCAGTCTCTCCTGGAAGGGAGCTACAACCCCCTACTTCTTTTCTTTCAAGGACCACTTTTCATAAATTTTCAAACTGGATCCATAAACATCAAATGATCATCAAGTACCAGTAAGTCACCCAGATAACCAGATCCACAATAACAGTAAACTAAACCCAGAACACCTTATCAACAAAAAAATAAGTCAACAAAAGATCTTAAGACAGATACGTAATTTCCTTTTCTCTGGCCTGTGGCGTCTCCGCACTACGTCTTCTGTGGCGCCTCTGTGGCGTTTCCATACTGCGCCTTCTGTGGCGCCTCTGTGGCGTCTCCTGACTGCGCCTTCTGTGGCACCTCTGTGGCGTCTCCGCACTGCGCCTTCTGTGGCGCCTCTGTGGCGTCTCCGCACTGCGCCTTCTGTGGCTTCTCCGCACTGCGCCTTCTGTGGTGCCTTCGCACTGCACCTTCTGTGGCGCCTCTGCACTGCGCCTTCTATGGAGCCTCTGTGGTGTCTCCTGTGGTGCCTCCGCACTGCGCCTTCTGTGGCGCCTCTGTGGCGTCTCCTGTGGCGCCTCCGCACTGCGCCTTCTGTGGTGTCTCCGCACTGCGCCTTCTGTGGCGCCTCTGTGGCGTCTCCGCACTGCGCCTTCTATGGCGCCTCTGTGGCGTCTCTACACTGCGCCTTCTATGGTGCCTCCACACTGCGCCTTCTATGGCGCCTTCGCATTGCGCCTTCTGTGGCACCTTCGCACTGCGCCTTCTGTGGCGCTTTCGCACTTCCGTAGCGCTCGAGAGATCACCCTTCACGGATTCGCTTTCCACTTCACTTTCATATAGATCAAGCTTTTGAAACAATAACCCAATATTTCAGATCTTAAGATATTCAACCCAAAAGCATACCTAAGCCAAATGATCTCCTTTGCTTTATATAGGCAAGCTCTTCCTCAAATCATGGACCAATACCACGGGCCAAAACCATAGGATCAAAAACTATGGGACTAATACCATGAACCAACCATGAAAGTGCTTGAACTTTTCTCCACATGAAATAAACTTTTCTCTGCATGAAATTCCGTGAACTTTCCTCTACATGAAATAAATTTTTTTTTGCATAAAATTCCATGAACTTTTCTCTACATGAAGTAAACTTTTCTCTGCATAAAATTCCGTGAACTTGAAAATAACTTTGCTGCACTATAATTTATCATCTGAGTGATTTGCCATCAAGGAAAACACTTGTCTCATAATGTCAACAAGTTACTCATAAATCTAATCTTTATAAGTAATGGAAAGAGATAAATGATAACAGATTTATACACTGAAGATTAGATAGCTAATCTACAATATAATAATCAATATTGATAGTAGTGAAAATTATAAGTTCCATAGACATAATTTTGCTACCAAAAAGGAATGCAATTTTTTATTAAAAACAATAGTATCTTTATAAAAACTAATCAAACTTCCTCTCTCGTACAGTACAAGATTTTATCTTCAACAAGCCTCCTCCAAGTCATGAACCCTACTGATGGAAATAACAACTACAATAATGCAAACCCTGCTCCTCTTTACATAGGTCAGAATTGAAAGATACCAAACACCAATCACATAAATCACATATTTGTGAATAGCCTATTTTAATAATGCCTCTCTATCCTATTCTCTACTCTATCTTGTGCATTTCCCCCCTTCCTAGACTCATCCAAGAAGTAATATTTATACAAGGAGAAATAATAACAACCCCCCCCCATATCTCTCAACAATAGAGTTTATTAAAAGAATATAGATCTAGAGGTCATGCTTCTATTAGAGCTTTGGTTGAATATATATTGCCATGGTTAAGAAAATGCCCAGCTTGGTTAGCGCTATAATAAGATTGTACAACTTACTTGGAACTTATAGGTGGAATTCGTAGACATGGTGGTCTTTGAATAACAACTTCAAAAACCGTTTCTCATTCGTTTGTTTTGCGCCAACCGGAGGAGTTTCTTTGACTAGATTTGTTTCTTCTTTGGCCTTGGAAGTCTGTCTGTCAAATAGAAAACAAAGTCAATGGCAAATAGTTGGATTTTATATTAAAATAGCGAAAATGTAGATTAAAATATAAAAATGCGTTAAATTATACTTATGCCAAGAGACTTTTTAAATTAATTAAGTGGATTTTGAATTTATAATAATATTAATAATAATAATGGCCAGAGCATGAGCGACACATGGAAAGAGCTAATAAGTATTAGAGAAATAGATATCGTAGGTTTTGAAACGGTCGCAACATAGCCAAAGTTACGATATTGTGGAAATCTAATATAGAACGGATCTGATTTTGTATTAAATCATTGTGATAAAGCCCATCAAATCCACAACCATATCTAAGATTGGAAGATTAGGTTTTATCAGATATTTTAGATGTGTATCATTTCAAAAGTTCTGATATACGAGTGGATGTGATTTCACAATTAAACCAAATCTTAATTCATATCTAGTTTGACATATTGGAGATTGGTACATATTAAAAGTCAGAGATGGAGGAGCATTGGGATATCGACATGGAGAGAATATCAGAGGTCGAAGTAGGAGGTTATATCGCTTATCGAAGATCATAATTTTTAAACGCTTGCTAAGTTGAAAATCACTAATCGTCGATACTCGGGAGCGGAAGTAATGATGTGGCAGGTGGGTACTTCCGAATACTCATAATTTATAATATATAAATGAACTGAAACCAATTGGTATGAGGTTCAGGACTTTTGGATATCGAGGATTCTTAGGAATTTCTCAGATATCCAAAATCCAAAAGCTCTGATCTAGATCTATATCTATGTCTATATATATATCTATGTCTATATATATTATATATATTATATATATATATATATATATTATATATATTTTATTATATATATATTATATATATATATATTATTATATATTATATATATATCTACATATACATATACATATACATATACATATACAACTTTTGTTAATAAAATATATGCATTGCTTTATGGTTAAAGGCTATGGCCTATAGCCACTTTACAATAGATCTTGGTATGGAGGGCTATTTTCATAATTAATCAAATTGATTAAAAATTAAGATAAAACAAATAAAACTAATATTTACAAATAAAGGTTTATTATTTACAAACGAATAAGTTTATAAAAAAAAGGTAATGTACATTTTATACATTTAGCAGTGAAAATGTCCAATCTTCGTTTAGGAACTGTTTGCAAACCAAACAACCAAATGAGGTCAACACATTATGATAGGAAGATAGAAAAATATCAAACTCATTGAAGCAATCCAAATACTCTAAATCAAATAGTAATATGACCAACCATTCAATCAAAGGGTCCCCACAATGAGAATTAAGTGAATAATGGGGGGGAGGGGGGTAGGAAGGTTGTGTTTTTACCGCAACAATGGCGACACACTAGGAAGGAACAATTATATCTAGAAGAAATGATGAAACTTTAATAAAAAGGAATAAAGTTAAATCAATCGAAGTTCTAGGATTCATATTTTCAATGAAATCCCAATAATGAATAACAAACTTTTATCATTTTGTATATCTCCAAAATTGATTAGAAGAGTCAGGTTTGACAACAACTATTTAATTGATAACAACTTAAAATTAAAGAAAAAAAATCTTATCATTGTGTTCAGTAAGAAAGATGAAATTTCATTGTCATAGGTAGAGCCACTGCTGCCAGTAGGTGTCCATAGCCTCGACAAAGTTACCTCTTTTCCCAAAGGAAATGTGGGTATCCCATCTATGTTTAAATATTTCAGAGGAGACATAATTCATTAATAACTCTGAAAGCCGTTGTCCTAGCTTGGTAACCAAATATTGAAAATTCCATTCACAAGCATTAATAGTCATGAACAAGCTAGTTCATGATGAGACCTATCGTTTAACAACGAATTACAATAAGCCATTATCCTGGTTTGGTGACCATATACGATAATGTCATAACCATCAAGACCCATGATAATGATAGACTGGCTCATTATGGAGACCCCCTATCTTTCAGGTATTTACACAACTTTTAATTTACACTCTGATACTTTTATCATAAATGGGGAGACAAATCTTCTGCTTAAGAGATTGGGATACTTAGAATAATGAAAGGAAAAAACTAAACTTGTTCGTTTCTTTTTGTTGCTTTAGAAAAAGCTGTTTATAATATAAGTTGTTGCAAGAACATAATTATCTCTTATGTTATAAAGTGAGATCATCAAAATGATAAAGAAAAACAATATAATAAGAGTTTCAAATCTGAATCTGAAAGATAGAAATTTGATAATTAACCTGATATTCTTCCTTTTACCAATGAATTTCATTAAATAAGAGTAAATATTTCCCATATATCATATGAAAGGTGGGTGGAAAAGGCCCTCCAACTAAAAGGTTGGTAATATCACCAAAACAACACATAAGGGGATTTTCAAAAGGAAACAAAATTTAACCCCTAATCGAGGTGCAAGCTGTCGGATGGATCCATTAAGGTCGTCTTAATGTTGAGTACATAGAGGAATGATGCCACCACCCCCCACAAACTCGATGCAATGGGTGCGATGGCATTTGGCATGTTTAAGAAAAATGTCAGGAAGAAAGGTGGCAAAAACACTTTGGTAAGTTTATGGATCATTGTGGAGGATAAGAGTAAGGTGAGAGAAGGTGTAGAGGTCCCAGAAGAGAGAGTGGAGCAACAAATTTGGAAGAGGGAGAGGTTCCATTGGCTTTAAACGTCGATTACCGGGTATGTAAATTGGTTCTACGTTCACTCCATCATGTTTCTCTCTGTCTGGTTAGTTAATTGGGATATGCATGGGGGAAATTAGCTGGTGGGCAGGAGTAAATCGGGCTGAGAGAAGTGCTCGACGTTGGGAGTCTAGTGGTAAAACCCCAGCTGCACTAGAAACTCCCTGGTATCAACCCGCTATGGGATTTTACTCTCTCGCATGGGGATTATCTGGCTTGAGGGCAAGGATGTCAGCCCGGGCATATGCTTCTATCTAGGACATCTTGTAAACCAAGGGGTTGGGAGATGGGACATCGTCAATGTTTGTTATACTGTCATTGTTGTCATTCTATCTTCACTGAGGTTGTTGCAGAGGTTTTGACGAGTTGGCTCTTGAGGGTAAGCACCCAGCACCCGAGTCAAAAACATTGTGGGGATGTTGTCAAGTGGCAGGGTCATCTAGGGTCTGGGACTAGGAATGAATCTAGCACTGGACATGCCAACCTCAGATGGTTGAATGGAATTCGACCGCTAAGCAGAGAGCTAGATGGTTGTCTCTTGGGGCTAGATGCTTAGAGCTTGTGTTGCAATTTTCGTAAGGGTCATGCTGAGACGATGATGTGTCACTTAGGTTGGGGGAATAGCCATACGAATGTTGGAATTAGACGCGAGAGGCTTGGCATTAGTGGGTTGGGGCACCCTGCGAAAGGGTCTGTGACTGGCCATATGTTAGGGCCTCGTTCCTAAGGTCGGGGTCGAAGCGTCTGCAAATCATTGGGTATGTCAGGGCATTAACTAAGGCAAAGGAACTTACACCAGGATGCCAGTAATGGACATGTTGGGTTTGGGATCCTTAAATTCTATTGCGATGCAATTGAATTAGGGGTGGGAGACTTTGTGGAATGGCAGAGCTTGTGGGTGACAAAGAAATAGAATATAATGTTTTGGCAATTCTGGTGTTGTGTTTCCATATCAAGTCCTCGACATGGCAAGCAGTCTAGGGCGTGAAGAGCATCAAGGTCAACCTCTCCATTTCCACAAAATTTGATAGACAAGCATCGAGACTGTGAGGCAATGGAAAAAATAATGAAAGGGAAGGGTCGAGGTAACAGACCTCTGGTGGCTAAGGTAAAGGAGGAACCAAGCTCCTCGATCAAGTGACGTGCCAGAAATCCTATGAATAACTTAATAAACGAAGCATCCACCACATACAAGGAAGGCACCAATGATGAGATCAGAAGGCTCATAGAAGAATGGGAGGAGGAACTAAACTGACAAGCGAGCATGAATGCAGTTGAAATGGAGGACTGAAGGCTCCTCATTCTAGATCTTGGTCACACTAGAGGGAGAGTGACTCAATTTAAATAGACTTTGTGTCTTTACTAGTTGATGGAAAGTCTCTTGGGTAAGGCCCTGAAACAAATCTCGATGAGCATGGCAACTGCTATTCAAGATTTCCATAATTACAAACATGATTTTTAGAAGATGCAATTCCAATTTTAGAAACAAGATGGATGTCTTGGCCACATGGAGAGACACTTCCCTTATTTTCTTTCACCGAAAGAGCTGCCAAGCTCCAGTGCTAAAGATCCGACACCAGTTGCATCTGCCTCTGTTGCAGGATGAATAGCTTGTTGGTTTTCAATTATTTTTTATTTCTTTATGCAGATAGCTTTTAATTTCTAGTTTTTTGTAGCCTTTTCTTTCGGATTATCCACAGTTTTTAGTTCAGTCTGTCGACGTTTCGAACCCCAAAGGGGGTCCATCATCAGGACACTTTCTGAAAGATAGAAATGAACGAATGCAAGAAAGATGATGAGAGAAGGAGCTGGCATAAGAAGAGGGTTGTGAATCTCTCATCTATAATTCTCAAACCTGAAGAAACTGAAATCTTGAGTAAGGGTTTGGGATTTGCAGTCGCACCAAAGAACATTCCTTTTGAAAGCATTATTTGCAGCATTGAGAATGGGACACAAGGTCTTTCTTCAAACGACAGAGAAATATTAAGACAAGAATGTTCCTTAGCCTTGTTGAAATCGAAACGCCCAAAGAGTAACCTTAACAAAGAAGGGCGGGAGGCTCTAAAGTCTCTCCATAATAATGATAAAATAGTGGTTCTTAAAGCTGATAAAGGTGGAGCAACCGTTGTATTAAACAAGGAAGACTACATTCAAAAAATGAATGAGCATTTGGGTTGTGGAAGTTATAGAAGGATCAATTCTAACCCAATTCCCAAGGTGATAAGGCAGGTCAAGAAGGCCATCATGGAAACCAACCTGGATGACAAAATAAAAAAGAGGTTGATTCCCACCTGTGAGGTTATTCCTAGAATCTATGGATTACCGAAAATCCATAAAGAAGGGGTCCCTCTTAGACCAATTGTTAACACTATTGGTTCCCCTACATATGAATTAGCTAAATATGTAGTCAAGATCCTAAAACCTCTAGTTGGTAACACAGACTCCTTCATAAAAGACTCAACAGATTTTGTTAAATTCATTAAGGATAAAAGGATAGATAAAGATGATATTCTAGTAAGCTTTGATGTCGTATCATTTTTTACAAAGATCCCCCTTGATGAAGCTGTGCATGTTATAAAGATGGCCACCGATCCTCAAACAACAAAACTTGCGGAAATCTGTCTTCGATCCACTTTTTTCAGTTTTCAAGATCACTATTATGAACAAATTTCAGGGGTTGCCATGGGATCCCCGCTCTCACCTATTGTCGCTAACCTATACATGGAATACTTTGAGAGAAAAGCCCTTGACTCATTCCACTTAAAACCAGCATGGTGGAAAAGATTTGTCGATGACACCAACCTGAATTGGACTCATGGTAAAGCAGAGCTTGATAAATTCTTCAATCATCTTAACTCCTTATCCTCCGAAATCAAATTTACTATGGAGCTTGAAGAGAATGGTAAGATCCCCTTTCTGGATGTCCTGATCAGTAGAAAGGAAGATGGCACTTTGGGACACCAGGTCTATAGAAAGAAAACTCACACTGATAGCTATCTTCATGCTGATTCTTACCATCATCCATCCTAGAAATATGGTGTTTTAAACACCCTGGCTGTCAGAGCTTTCAGGATTTCTGACCCTGATCACTTAAAGGAGGAGATTGAACACTTAACCTTTGTCTTCAAAAACATTGGGTACAAGGAATGGAGTATCAAGAAAGCCATAAAAAGGGCTCAAGACAGGGCCCTCTCTAAACGTACCCCTGAGAACAAGAAAGAAGACCAGGGGAGGGTTTACCTTCCATTCATCCAAGGGGTTACCGACAAGGTGGCAAGAATATTAAAAAAGAAAAACATAGATACTCAATTTACAACATGTGGGACGATAAGGCAGATGATGAGGTCGGTTAAGGATAACATTGATCGTCAACAGCTCAAGGGAGTGTACAAGATTGATTGCTCATGTGGTAAGAGTTATATTGGGGAAACAGGTCGATCCCTGAAAACAAGGCTTAAGGAACACGCGGCTGACATAAAGAATGATAGATCTCGTACGTTGGCCCTTGCAGAACACTCATCCAAGACCAAACATCATATGTGTTTGGAAGACGCCAAGGTAATTGCAAGGGAGGACAATTATCATAAAAGAAAAATCAGAGAGGCCATTGAAATCATGAAATTCCCGCAGAACCTCAACAGGGACAATGGAAGTGAAATCAGTGGAAACTAGTTTCCCCTGATCAGACAAATAAACCCGTCGAAGCCCTTGGAAGCTCAAGATCAATAGGCCTTCCAGTCAGAAGGTTTATTAATTAATTAATTAATTAATCATCTCAAATCATTTAATTTAATTTAATTTAATTTAATTAATTATATTAATTAAATTAAATTAAATTAAGGGCTTAATTAATTTATGAAATTAAATATGATTAATAAAAGTAAAATAAACATAAAATTAGGTATTAAAATATTAATTAAAAATTATAATATAATCAAATTAATATAATTAATATAATTAATATAATAAAATAAATTAATTATATAATTATTTATATAATAAAGCTAATTAATCATTATATTAAATATTATTTTAAACAATAAAAATAAAATATAATTATAAAATGATTAGAATATAATTTAATATAATAAAATCATTATTCTTAATTATATAATATAAGGCTTAATTAAATCATTTATATAAATTAATTTAAACATAAAATAAAATATGATTAATTTAAATGAAATTAAATAATTAATATAATAAAATAATATTATTAATTAATTATATAAGGCTTTAGTTAAATATTATATAAAAACATTAATAGATATAGGGGATAAGGTCTTATTAAATAGGGTAGTTTAATCTAAAGGAAAATAATAATTAGCTTATTAATTTTATAAAAAATACAATTAAAATGAAAAATTCTAAAATAATGCCATTAAATTAAGTAATTAATGGATTATTAAATTAACCTATGGTGTGGTGATTCATTAAATTGAATTTTAATTAATTATATTAATTAATTATATTGCTTAATTATTGATTAATTAATTAATTAATCTATATATTAATTTATGATTGTTTTATTATGGCTAAAAATAATAAATTAAATTAAATATTAAAAATTAATAATAATAATAAATATAAATCATGAAATAAAAATAAGAAATGTCGGCTCTCATATTAGGGTTCCTGTGTGTATTTATATCCAGGTGCGTTGCTCCTTCTCTCATCATTTTTCATTCATTTCATTTCTATCTTTCAGAGTTGTCCTGATGATGGACCCCCATTGGGGTTCGAAACGTCGACAGACTGAACTGGAAACTGTGGATAATCCGGAACATGAAGCTACAAAAAACTTCCACAAAGGCTTGAAAACCGACACCAACATATATAGTAAGTATTATGGTATGTACCAATAATGTAGCATTCATGTCTCATACACAAACTATACACCCTCAAATTTGATCTACCCCCTTAGATATAGCCATAAACTCTAGTTTGAGGTGATTACCAAGCTAGTTTGAAGCTCATGAAAACTAATAGAAAGTCCTTTAGCATCCCAAAGGTCCCTTTATGGATTGTCATTCTCAATTACATTGAGTTTCATTCACACTTGGAGCTAGTCTTAATGATGCTACAAGAAATTATATAAATGCAAGGCCACAGATATTGATATTACCACTTGGAAATGTTTTCACCATTGAAGAAGCTTGTCATCTTGTCATCTACTTGACTTGGAGGGGGAGAACCAATAAGGAGAATAATAAGGACCCTCCTCATTGGGATTGAAGAAGGATCACCTTGTTCATCCCAATCCTCTTTTGTGTCTACTTTAAAGGTCCCCTCAAAAATTTGTTCCATTGATAATCAAGTAAAGAGTATGTTTCCTTTTTTTCTTATGTTTTTTTGTCTACTTACATGTTGATCTATCCATTTTTAGTTTTTCAATCCATATTTTGTTTTTTCCTAACTTGACCATCTCTATTGTGTTGTGTTGATGTAGGTACTTCTCTAAGAAGTGGGATTTTTTTCAACCACTTCAATAGTCCCATCAAATAGAATAGTGATTCCACTGATGTTAAATATTAATTGACACTCTCTTAGTGGCTTTTTAGGTTGTTTCTCCTTGTCAATTTGTCATACAGGTACCCCAACATCCTTAGGGAGGAACTAATATCCCTTCCTTTCTCTTCTATTTAAGAAATTTCAACCATTTTTGCTCACACAAATAATTCACACAACTGTTAAAGAAATAATCGTACCATTTTCACAAATTTAGAGTTTTCTCTATGCATAATTCACATGACTATGAGTGCATGATCTACACAAATTTACAAAAATTATAACTTGTAAATTGTTTTATCTCTACATTCTAAGTTAGGTTACAACCCCTAATATCTTGCACCTTCTCACTAATAAGATTTAGCTAGATATGCCACTGGGTTTTTGTTAAAATCCATTAAAAGAAATCATTTTTTTCTTTTTCCATGCGGATGGCCTAATCTAAACACATTTGCATTTCTTACTTAAGGTTACATTTTCTTAATAGTTTTTTGGGGCGAGAATAAATACTTTACATCTAGGAATTTTCTTCATCTTTCACTTCATGTGATCTAGGTGAATTAGAATAGATCATAGGTCTTGTTCATCTTCCTTTCGATGTAGATAGAAAATTGGACATATCATTAATTAAGCAAGAAAGCGATACAAATGTCAAATGCTATGTTTTTTTTAGCAAGGTTGCAATTTCATCTAGTTTAATTAGAAAAAAGTAACAATCCAATGATATCCACATATTGTAATTGAATACATGAGATTAGAGCCAATACACTAGAACACAATCAACATCACATATGTCAATTTCTTTGGGGATAATTGTTGATTATTATGCTCTTCTCCTTGCACCCACAAGCAATTTAGGGGAATTAAAAAGTTGATTTATCTATAAAATATCTCGTTCCATTCACACAATAGTTCAAACGAGTTTGACCACGTCCCCAACTCTAACATTCTTAAAAAACAATTGTAATTCATCTTTTTAAGATCCTCCTCTAACAAGTCACAAAACAATATTTTAGCTTGGCTAGGACTTTAGGGGTAGGCATCCAAATAACCCACCTTAATCATTTTCATTTCAAGCATAGAAGATTTCCTTTTAGGGAGCTTCGAGAAATCCTTCATCACCTAGTGTAAAAAAGGCCATAGCAAGAAGAAATTCGCGAAGAGGGTAAGGCTTAGGCTTGTCATTTTGTGGCCCTCATTGCGTCTTCCAAATCCTGCTCAAGATTATAGATCAAGGGTTCAGACCCAAAATCTAAGTTTCTCTTTCCTACACTATATGAAGGTAACTTAGTTTCCAAATCATAGGGCATATACCCAAGGTGGTGTTCATGAGATGTGATTTCACCTAAAGGTGATTATTAATGGCTATTAGGAAATTTTTCCCATCACCCCAGAACTTGCCCATAGTACCCCTTCAATATTCACTAGCTTTCTTCTAATGAATTCAAGCCTCACTATTGAATGGTTTTGGAAGGCTTAGTAACTTTTTTATTCGAAAGCGTGTCTAGGTCTCATAGGACATCGAGAATTTATGTTTATTTTCTTTTCACAATCATGATAATCTTGTTTAACTAATACAAAAATTGAATTACAAAGAGATTGAAGAAATATTCACATCATTTTTATTTATTCTTGATTTCACTTTTTATCTGATGCTTTGAATCAACCAATTTACATTGAAAAAATATTTTATCCCCTTCACTCGAAAACTCACACACTACATCACAACTAGAGAACAATAGGGGACCCTTTAGTACCTCAACATTATCGATGGTTGTAAGGCCTACCACTAGTATTAGAAGGTGTTCCTAGTATTACTATTTCACCAATTAAACCTACCCTTCAACCACCCCCTCCCTTGATATGACTTTGCTAGGCTCAACTGTGTTAGGAACATATTTTCTTAGTATCAAACGAACTGCTTCCTTTTCACAAAGTATTTTCAATTTCATAGTTAAAATACAAATCAAAAGCAAAATAAATGTTCAAAATACAATTAAACAATAAAGAGAGGATATCATGGAATGAGCATGCAATTATAAAAAATATGTTTACTTGTCCATCGATGTCTTATTGGGCATTCCTAAAACATTTGTTCGCCCAAAATAACCATGAGGGAAAGAATCACAACATTAAAAACCATAGGAATACCTACTAGAAATGTTTCCAAAGTCGATGGCTCAAGTGCTTGAAGGATCTCCAACAGCAAATGGATCATATCCAAGATGTGATCTGCATTGTCTCTCCATCCTTTTTCCAATCACATTTCATGTAACATGCCCACACCAGAGTCAAGTTACAATAAAATGAGGGCATTGACATTTTTTTTTATCTTTCATATCTATAAAATTTAAATCTAATTTGTTTCGGGAACATATTAATTTGTATTTAAAGCCTTCACGTCATGAGAAGGTATCAATCAAGTAGGACATCAAAAAAATCAACCTCAATGAGGTCCTCTAACAATTTCTACATATCAATATTTGTCTTGCTGTGATATCTTGGATAGAATAAAGAACATATATGCAAAAGAAAAAAATCATATATTACTTATGTTCAAACTATGTATATGGTGTATTCTTAGGTAGATTTTTAAGATGTCCTTCTGCCTTTACCAAAATCGAATGTAGCTTGGTTAATCTCTATATACTTTCATTCATCATCAAATTCTGCAAGATAAATGTCACACATTATTCTTTCCCATTTCTCAACATGCTACATATGATAACTTGAAAGTCACATAAAAGTGAGAATAAACCCTTTCCTAACCAAAACAAACAAACAAAAAATGCCTCTAATAAAACTTCACACCTCATAAATTACTCTACCACGTGCTTAGACTAAAGGTAATTTTCTTTGAATCATCTTTATGGCATATTTAATGGGATATTTGTATGTTTACCATGATCTCAATTTGGTGCTAAAAGAAATATATAAATCCAGGTTATTATTAGTGAAATTCAAGTATAATTCAGAAAAATAATGTGACATGTCATTCCAAGGTATGGAGAGAGAAACATCTTCATAATTATGATTCTTTATTTTAGTTTTATTTTATTTGAGTTTGTATTTGAATATATGGTTTTCTCTAAAGAAGTGAAATAGAAAGATGATAATCAAAACAACCTTGTGAATTTTTAATCAATTCATATTATATATCTCTAAATCAGCCAGGTCATCCTTCTCTACTATTTGATAGAGATTTATTGTGCATAAAATAATAATGAATTAACTATCAAACATAATGATGCAATATTTTAACCAAGTAAAGAAAAATGACATGGTTGTGGTATTTGTGTTCTCAAAGTAAATCCAACAATGGTTGCATGCTTTCTTTATCATGAAATAGTATTGAAGACAAATGCTGGTTTAAAAATTGAACTCCATTACCAATAGGAGATGGTCGTGTTGGGTAAGGAAAGGATGAATTGAAGGGCTTAAGGTCTAGCTGCAATACATATTTATCTTTGTCACTACAAAATACAAAGTTGTCGTCATTTTCTTATCGAGGTAAAAATAAAAGTGAGTTTGTATTTGTGCACTTGTGATAGTATATGATAAAGAGAGAATGAGTGGAAATCAAAGTGTGCCATCCTATCATCCAAGGTACACAGTAAACGTATATATTCAGTTGTGGAATATAGTGGAAATAAAATGTAAAAACCACTCAACTCGATCTTTACATGACATAGGCATAATGAAATAGAACAATAGAATCATGCTAACTCATAAACATGAGATGATAAAAAATAATAATGGAACATTGTTTCCTACCACATAATTGGCATGCGTAAAAATTCCACAAAATCCATCCAAAAAATGAGAAGAACTTATTCTTTCATACCATCTTTAACACCTGTAACATGGGGGAAGTAGAGGAGGCCAAATGTAGTAGGATTCCAATTGTGTGGAATATAAAAACAAAAACGTGGGAAAAAAACCCATGCCAATTCACGAAATCTCACTCTAAATAATAGAACATGTTAAGGATAGTAATGATGAAAAAAAGCATGTATGAAGATAAAGCGCTTTTAACTTGCACTGAGATTCAGATTCTCCACATTTTCTAATTTTATGAAAACAATCAAGAATATCATGGGTCTACATCTAAAAGACTATGGTTTGTCCTTTCCAGAAATTACTTGAAAACAAATATAATCTAGAGGCTTTCAAATCCAAATCTCAACATTGTATTTGTATCTTTGATTGCTCCAGTTTGGTATACATTTATTTTTTTTGGCCTACATACAATGGTGCTTTATGATTCCATAGGATTTGACCCATCCTAAAGGTAGGCTAAAATTGACTTTTTAAAGCAATCCCTCCATCAAATTTTTGTAACATGATTTGTTTCATGCTTGTCAAAAAAATATGCTTCTTTCATTGCAAGAAATAACTCTTATAGACATATTTCCACAAAAATCTTGTTTATCAATTTAGAATATGTGTAAGTTCCCCCACTCATGTGATTAAATTTGAACACGTGCATGAGCATGAGAAAGCCTCAACTACAACTTACATTGCTAGAAGGACTAGGAGAGTGGACTAGGAACAAACCTTAATAGAGGGCCAAAGAGATGAATTTGAGGACATGCTTCATGCTTTAACCTTGGAGAGAAATCAGGTAAAAGAACAAATGGGGTTTTCTCTAGACAATGCTGACGCAATTGGTGAGGTAATTTAGGTACTTATAGAGTCTTTGAATCTAATGGAGATTCCTATTCCAACTAAAGTTGCAAGGCTTGTGTTAGTTTCTGATATTCCTCATAATAGTAGCGCTCTTGTAAAAAATTCTTCTGCATATAGGAAAAAATTTGAAGTAACATTACCTGATATTATGGAAACCTTTAATGACTTATATCAAAACATCATAGGTCGGATCAGTACAAAAGCTTTGAGGAAGAGAATGATGAAAGCCCTCCAAGTTTGGTCAGACGGGTTTCTCTTTTCAAATGCTTATGTGAATGGATTGAGGGCAACCTTTCTTCAGTCTGGAAATTTAGGTGTCTCTCCTTTTCATTCAATATTTGGAGATTCCCCACCATTGAAGAACCTAGATAGTTCTGAAGCCAATCTTACAAACATAACAGATGGATCTGGTCCAAATCAATATGTTTCTCTCAGAATTGAAGAGGGAGAAACAACTTGAGAATTGTGTAGTATTCCTCTTGTGGAGCTTGAAAGACAGTGTAGGAAAAAAAGGTTTATCTATTCATTGTGGTAGGGAGGTAATGGTTTCCCAATTCCTTAGCTTAGATGAAGCAGAGAAGAAGAATAACGAAGATTAGGTATGGGTATAACTTTTCAATCGGAGGGAAGAATGCAAGAGAAACTAATGCTTATTCGAAATTGGGAGGGGGGAGGTGGATCATAGGTGAAGAAATAAAATACATACTTGATGATGATAAGGACTATATGTCCAAATCTATTCAAAATTTTCAGGAAGAATCATCTTTATGATCACATGTTGAGGAACATGAATCAGGAATTAGTGGAGGCTGTTGGAAATAATACTAAGAGTGGGGGTGAATCAGTATTAACAAGTCAATGATTTTTCATTTCCATAATCAGATTCATATACGCTACTTTAGTTAATGAAACTTGCGTGTATACGCAAATGTGTTTAAGGAAACTAGCATATATCCTGCAAACTTAAGATTCAGTTAATTCTTCATATGTTGATCTTTAATTAGTGCATCAGAACCATATAAACAGTAACCATGTGCAGTAAAAACAGAACAAACAATCACACACAAGAACACAAGATATAAGGTGGAAACCCAATGTGGGTGAAAACCACCTGCTACAATCATCTCTATCTTCTTTTAAATTAGAAACATCTTTTTACAATTTTTGTACTGGTGCAGACTTATACTAGTACGTAGGCTTCTACCTACAAAAGGCTACAACCTTCTCTCATTCTCCAGCTTCCCCTGGAATGGAGCTACAACCCCCAAGCTCTTGTATTAGCTGATATTTTTACTAGTACGTAGGTACCGGCCTAGAGAAGGCTACAACCTTCTCTTTTCTTCTAGGGACCATGTTTCATAAATTTTCAGACTGGATCCATCAATAGCATCATTCAATCATCTGCATCAACCAATCTCCTTTTGCACCAACCAAAACTAAATCAACCAATCACTTTGACAATTCTTCAGAATGCTGTAACCAAAATACAATAACCAAAACCCAAGACAGAACACAGAACACTGAAATAGCAAACAAAAGTAGCTAAAATATATTTTGTGAGATATACACTACTTCCTTTTGTCGAACCAGTGTGTATACACACTTTTCTCAAGGTGAACCTGCGTACAGATATGCAAATCAAATTTAAGATGTATACGCTGTTTTGATATTCTGAAACAACATGTATACACGACTTTTCTAAACTGAACATGCGTACAGATTTGTAAATGATGATTTAAACTCTACAATAATTTCAGACTTTAGTTATACACAGATCATCATATTTACAAACTACAACATGCACCAATTATACAGATAAATGATCAAAACCACATAAAGATACTTCACTTCAAGCCTTGAGATCTTGACCCATCATTAGATCTTATCCTTCATCAAGTGCTAAGGTTCATCCTTGGTTTAGATCCAGCTATGTACCACAACCCAATAGCCTGTATATTAGATCTTTCTCTTCATCAGATATTCAATTCATGAGTGCCTTTGCCTAATGATATTCTCCTCCTTTTATAGTCTTAGGTCTTACTTAATACCATGGACCAAAACCACTTAGAACCAATACCTTGGACCAAATACCTGGGGTCAACACTTCAGACAAGATACCTTGGACCAATACCATGGATCAAAATACCATGGACCAAATACCATGGATCAAAATACCATGGACCAAATACCATGGACCAAAACTAAGTTTTCCAACATGTGCAGCAAGATGCGACAGCCACATATTCTGCTTCAGCTGTAGATAATGCAATTGAACTTTGTTTCTTTTTGAACCAAGACACTAATCTAGAACCCATATAGAATGCACTACCACTGGTGCTTTTTTTGTCATCAACGGTTCCTGCCCAATCTGCATTTATATATGCATGAAGTGTAAGATCTGTATGTCTAGGATACCATAAACCAAAATTCTGTGTACCTTGAAGATATTTGAAAATCCTTTTCACTGCCTGAAGGTGTGATTCCTTTGGGTTTGCTTGGAATCTTCCAACTATTCCTACTGCATGCATGATGTCTGGTCAGGTACCTGTTAGATAAAGCAAACTGCCAATCATGGATCTGTAAGTTGGTTCATGTACCGCTACTAATCCATCATTTGAGCTAAGACTGCATCCTATTACCATTGGGGTACATACTGGTTTAGAATCTTCCATGCCATACTTTTTCAAGATCTGTTTGAGAGATTTGGTTTGTGACAGAAAACTACCATCTTTATGTTGTTGAACTTATAGATCAAGAAAATATGTAAGCTCACCAAGCAGGGACATTTCAAATTCTTGTTGCATTACCGAAGAAAAATTCCGACTCATGGCTTCTTCATTGCTACCAAAAATGATATCATCAACATACACAACAAGTATTAGCAATTTATTATTGTCAATCTCTGTATATAGATTTCTATCAACTGACCCTTTTAAAAAATCTTGTTGATGGAGATATTTGTCAAGACGGTAATACCAGGCCCTTGGAGCTTGTTTTAGACCATAGAGAGCTTTTTTGAGTCCGCATACAAGTTTTGCATCATTTCCAAGAATGAAACCTTCTTGTTTCTCAATATAGACTTCTTCTTCTAAGTCTCCATTAAGAAAGGTATATTTTTCATCCATTTGGTATACTTTGAATTTCTGAAAACTAGAAAGAGCAAGGAACATTCTTATAGCTTCAAGTCTAGCAACAGGTGCAAAAGTTTCTTCAACATCTATACCTTTGTTGAGCATATCCTTTACAAACAAGTCTGGCCTTGTTTGTAATAACTTCTCCATTTTCATTCAGCTTGTTTTTGAATATCCATTTAGTTCCTACGATATTCTTATCATGAGGTCTAGGAACTAATTCCCAAGTATTATTATTTTCAATTTGCTCAATTTCTTCATTCATGGCTTTGACCCAACATTCATCTTTACATGCTTCACTTACATTTTGAGGTTTGGTGGAGGATAGTAATGCTAGATAGCTTGAAGCTTCTGAAATAGTTCTTCTTGTTTGCACACCTGCCTCTTTCTGTCCCAAAATTTGAGTCTCTGGATGATTTTTTTGAGCATAACTGGATGGAGTCTTTTCTTCTACTATTATCTCTTCTTCTGGTGCTTCATTGGTTTCTTCTTCAGAATTAGTCTGATTTGATGTGGAATGATAATCCTCATCTTCTTCATGCTCTTCGGTTTTTATTTGTCTTTATCTGCTCTTGGTTCAAACTTACCAAGTTTTTTATCAGTCCTTTTGACGTAACATTTGCTTCCAAAAACATTGAACTATTTTACAGTAGGAGTCTTACCATACCAAATTTCATGAGGAGTTTGACTGTTGTTTACCCGAATATTTGTTTTATTGAGAATAGTGATGGCAACGAATGTAGCTTCACCCCAGAAGGTTGTAAGAGTTCCAGACTCATCTAGCATGGCATGAGCCATTTGTTGAACAGTTTTGTTCATCCTTTCTACCACTCCATTTTGCTAAGGAGTCCTTGTGATGGAGAATTCTCTTTTTATTCCATATTCTCACAAAAGTCGAAGAATTCATTCGAGATAAATTCCCCTCCTCGATCAAATTGAGGCATTTGATTTTGCGATCTGATTCATTTTCAAACAAAGCTTTGAAGCCTTTGAACTTTTCAAATGCTTCATCTTTATGCTTTAGAAGTCCTATCCAACACATTCTGGAAAAATCGTCAATGAACAATATAAAGTATTCTTCTCCACGAGGTTATTTTTTCCTTGATGGACCACATAAATTAGTATGAACAAGTTCAAGAGGCTTACTAGCTGATCCTTCCTTCTCAGGGAAATGTGCTCTCGTTTTCTTAACAAATTGACATGATTTGCATATTGTATTTTCTGGAATGCTGATATCGGGAAGATCACGAACAACCTGGAATTTGCATGCTTTCCTTATCTGAGAGAAGCTTAGATGCCCCAATCTTCTGTGCCATAGCCAGTGTTCATCATTTTTTCTTAGATAGCACTGTTGTTGTCCTCCCTTGAGTATATATAATTTTTTTGGAGTTCTTATGCCTTCGATCACAGTTTATCCTATATCAAGCTGACGAACAACACATCCATTTGATTGAGATACTACTTCATTTTCTTGATCACACATTTGACTGACACTCAATAGGTTATATTTTATACCATCAACATACATAACATTCACAGCTTTAACCTTTTTTTTAAGAGAACATAACCTTTACCTTTTATGACAGCAGGAGTTTCATTTCCAAATGAGACCTTCTTTTCTTTTTCTAAGGCATTATATGACTGAAGTTTTCTTTATCACCTGTCATGTGTTTCTAGCATCCACTGTCAATGTACCATTGATTTTCTTGTCCTTCTGCATACAAGGCTATACCACATCTTTCTATTTGTGGTTCTTTCTTTCTCCATATTTTGGGACTCAATGAAGTTTTCTCCTTTTGATATGTTTGCCAAAATTTACTCCTGCATTCAGAATCTTCATGACCGAAGTTGTTACAGATAGAGCATTCTATTTCATTTTCAAGAAGCCAAAAATTATTGTAGGTCCTTTTCATGATCACTGTCACATTCCTTTGATTTCGTGCTTCTCTATTCATGATGGTCTTGTAAGCAACACATTGAGTAGCTTTGTGTCCAAAGTTATGACATGAAAAACATTGGCCATTAAAGAAGTCCCTATGATTGTCAAACCTTTTGACCTGGTGATTGTAGTTTCCATTGACATTCATTCTTGAAGCAAATTGAGTATGATTTACCTGAGGTTGGTTGTAGCTTCTGTTCATCCTTGAAGTAGATTGAACCCGATTTACTTGGTGATTTGCTTTATGCCTTTGCTGACGCTTGTCAAACTATTCACTGCTCTTTACTGCATCAAGATAGCTTTTAGTGGTGGTTGACAACTTCTGTGCTTCTTCAGTATATCCAAGACCTATATTTATCAGAGGAGAACACTGCACTTTGATAATTTCATTTAGGGTCTCTGGTCCTTTAGCAAATCTAAGATTGAGCGCTTTTGTTTTCTCAATATCCTTTCTTAGACCCAAAATTTCACATTCTAATTTTTCATTGCATTTTTCTCTTTCAACAAGTTGGAATGCCAGAGTATCTAGAATCATATTCTTTTCTTCTAAACAAATTTTAAGTTTAGATATTTCTTCATAAACATCATATTCATCTAAAGCATCCAAGAAATCATCATCATCAAAAGCCATCAGAAGTCTTAGTCATCACTATTTTCATCCTCATCATTATTTGACAAACCATCACTATCTTCATGTGTATAGTATCTCTTCTTACTTACAACTTATTTTTTATTCCATTTTGTTGATCCCTTACCTTTATCAAGCTTATCTTTGTGAGGAAATTGGTAGCATAATGACCGACTCTTCCACAAGCAAAACATTTGAAAGGTAGTTTATCTCTAAATCTTCCAGAACCCCGTTGAAGATTCTTGACAAAGTTTGCTTCTTCCTCTCCTTCTGAAGTATGTCCTGATTCATTGAGTTATACTCTTCTTGAAGCTTTGAATGCGGCTTCTCTCATATCTGATGGACCTCCTTTTCTCATTTTGAAAGCAGTTAAGATTCCGTGCAGCTGTGTCATAGAAATAGTTTGAAGATCTTGCTTTTCTTCTATAACAGACACTTTTGATTCAAAATTAGTAGACAAGGATCTTAAAACTTTTTCAAGTGACTTCTTTCATCTCTTCATCCAAGTTCTTCATGCAATTAACAATCTTATCTATACGTAAGAAGTAACTAGCTATACTTTCATCATTGTGCATTTTGAGAGTAGTTCTGCACGTTTTACCTGATTGTCTCCTTCATAACTTAGAACGATCTTGTCCCATATTTCTTTGGTGGTTTTGAGATGCATAACTTTGACAAATTCTGATTGTGACAGACTCCCCAATAATACATTGAAAGCCTTGGCATTGGTTTCATATTGCTTTTTACATGTCGTATCTGTAGGAATTGCTGATGGAAATGCATATCCTCCTTCCATGATTTCCCAGACATTTGTTCCAAGAGATTGAAGATAGGCTATGGTTCTTACCTTCCAATAAAAAAAGTTGATCCCATCAAAGATTGTTGGTCTAATGGATCCCTCTCTTTCGTAGTTACTCATGATGATAGATATTCCTTCAAGTGATCAAGCTTCTTTTGAAGGACCTTCTCTGATACCAATTGTTGGAAATAATAATGAGAGGGGGGGGGGGGGGTGAATCAGTATTAGCAAGTCAGCAATATTTCATTTCCATAACCAGATTCATATATGCTACTTTAGTTAATGAAACTTGCATGTATACGCAACTGTATTTAAGCAACTAGCGTATACCTTACAAACTTATAATTTAGTTAGCTGATCTTTAATCTATGCATCAGAACCATATAAACAGTAACTAGGTGTAGTAAAAATAGAAAAGAAAATCACACACATGAACACAAGATATAAGGTGGAAACCTAATGTGGGTGAAAATCACCTGCTGCAATCGTCTCTATATTTCTTTTAATAAGAAACTTCTTTTTACAAATTTTTGTACTGGTGCAGTCTTATACTAGTATGCAGGCTTCTACCTGCAGAAGGCTACAACCTTCTCTCATTCTCCAACTTCTTCTGGAAGGAAGCTACAACCCCTTAGCTCTTGTACTAGCTTAAGTGTTTACTAGTATGTAGGTGCTGACCTACAGAAGGCTACAACCTTCTCTTTTCTTCCAGGGTCCACGTTTAATAAGTTTTCAGACTAGATCCATCAATAAAATCAATCAAACATCAAATATATCTGCATCACCCAATTTCCTTTGCACCAACCAAAACTAAATCAAACAATCACTTCTCAAAATGGTATAACCAGAATACAGTAATAGTAACCAGAACCCAAAACACTACAACGACAAATAGAAGTAGGTAAAGAATAGTTTATGAGGTGTACGTACTTCAATGTGTCGAACCTATTTGCATACACACTTTTCTCAAGGCGAACCTATGTATACGTAGTTTTGAAATATCGAACCTGCGTGTGTACGCACCTTTGCTATAATGAACCTACATATAGATCTATAAATGATGATTTAACCTTTACAACTATTCAGACATCAGTTATACCCAGATCATCGTATCTACAAATGAAGACATGTGTCAATTATTCAAATAAAAGGTCAAAACCAAACAAATATCTTATACTGCACTTCAAGCCTTAAGATCTTGACCCATCAATATATCTTATCCTTCAGCAAGCGCTGAGGTTCATCCTTGATTTAGATCTAGCTATGCCCAATAACCTGTATTCTTGATCTTGCTATTCATAAGATATTGAATTCTTAAGTACCATTTCCTAATGATCTTCTCCTCCTTTTATAGTCTTAGGTTTTACTCAATACCATGGACCAAAACCACTTAGAACCAGTACCTTGGACCAAATACCTGGGGTCAACACTTCGAACAAGATACCTTGGACTAATACCATGGATCACAATACCATGGACCAAATACCATGGACCAAAACTAAGTTTTCCAACATGTATGCACCTTTCCTTCTGTGAAAGTGCATGTGTACGCCATATGCATCTTTTGGTATACGACCCCGCGTGTACACGTGGCTTGGTCAATAGGGAACCTGCGTATACCTCTTTTTCTTCCTCTAAGTGAGTTGCCATCAAGGACAACACTTATGTCATAAATCTGTGCCATAATGCCAACAGCAACAAGGATCACCCTTCTTTCTCAATCAATTAATCAATTAGACTCGATTTCATTATTCATTCATTTCTACTTTCAGATCTAAGAAGACATCATTGACAAAAAGCAGTAAAACAACAACACTGATATAATAGATCAGTCATCCCTGAACATCAAGCTTTTATTTTGCATACGCTACTTGGAAGAGCTGAACCAACATGCATACACAACTTCATCAAAGCGAACCAGCGTATAGATTTGCAAATACTTAATTATAACTTCGTTGTAATTCTAGAATTCAGACATACCTAGATCATTACTTATAAAGGACAAAATGTGCGTTAGAAATAAGATCTAGCCTATCCATTATCATATCTCATTATGATAACTCATTATGATCTTGATCCATCATTAGATCTCATCCATCATCAAACACTCAGGTGCATACTTAGTTCAGATCAAGCAAATCATAAGAAACCCATAACATGCATATTTTCTTTTGATCTAACACTTCATAAGATATTCATTACTTGTGCACTTAGCCCTTTGATCTTCTCCTCCTTATATACTTAGATCATTTGTCAATACCTCGAACCAAAACCACTTAGGACCAATACCTTGGACCAAATACCTCGTACCAAGACCTTCGTTTTATAACATGTATGTGCTTTTCCTCCTATGGGAGTGCGTGTATACGTATACACTCTTTTTGTTTTGTGGACCAACATGTATACGATGTTTGACTAAGTGGACCTGTGTATACTTCTTAAACTTCTTTACATCAACCTTTTCCTTTAACTTCTTTATTCTGATTAAGACCTTAGTTCCATCTTCCTGTTCTTCTGTACTAGTGCCCTATTACCTCTGAATAGACCTGTCACATTGTAATTTTCCATATTACTTTTGAAATGATTCCTTTGAACTGCCCTCCATTTTGTCACATCTGATATCTCTCTTGTAGATTCATCTAGTTACATAGATTCATCTAGTTATGATAGACAAGTGAGTTGTTCTGTTACAAGTGGGTTGCCATTAAGTACAACACATGCATCATAATTCCAACATGTAGAATGGGACTAATACCCATATGTTCCTATAGGTTTGGAACCTACAGAAAGGAACTAATATATATTCACTTTTCCACATCTATTAAGTTATTTTCCATATCTATTAAAGTATTTTCCAACCATTCTGACTGGTTGGCATATCTTTTAATGTCTGGCCTGGCCTCATGTATGAAAGGACTTAATTTGAATTTGAGCCTTAGATTGTTTATGACTCCATTAGGGTCATACTGCCACATAAAATTGCTATTGAAGTTCAATCGCTATAAGATTTTCTATGCTTCTTTTCCAGCTTCCTTATTATTACAAATGAAAGGACCCAGTTGGTTTTTTATTTTGAGTTGAGTTTTCTTCCTTGCTGACAGAAAATTAACCTCATATGAGTTTATGATTTGCCTGAAATACTCTAATGCAAATATCCTCATGGCGATGTAGTCTCCCACTCTACTATTTTTAGACAACTATAAAACTCTTTTAATATCATCATTGATCCTGGGTTGATTGCTACTGGTTAGCATGTTTACAACTAGATGAACAAAGGAATCAATGAAATCTTTATAACTAAAAATAGTGGAATATCTTTGGATTAATGGTTTCCAAAAGATGACATATCTAATATGGCCCTTACTGTCTAAATTTTGGATGCTAACTGGAAACCTGTCTAACTGAAAATATAAAAACATGTGAAACAATATTGAAGAGTATTTGAATACTCTTTCATTTGGAAATCTGATAAACTAGATGGATTCTGTCTGCCAAGAACTAAGAAAAGTTAAAAACTGTAGCTGGAGGATTGCATAGGAAAAAAATAGGCAATAAAGAAAGCATACCCTCATTTACATGCTCATCAGTGATGTATGCTAGAATACAAGAGAGCATGGTTATAATCTGTCTGGCTCTCTCAGAGAAAATGGTGGCAGCATATGGAGGACAATATATAGGAGTATGAGACTCTTCTATGATGAAAGTATGAAAGATTTAATCTCTCTTGGGAAGGTACAACTTTTTGTAGAGTTCAAGTAAGGCATCAATGGAAAGTGGGGTCTCATTTGGGCTTGGGTGGATCTGCAACATTTGATTTATTGACTTTGCAGTAATGGTGAATAAAATCTGTTGGTAAGGAGAGACTGTGGCTCTTTGACTTGGGACATAGCAAGCTTGGCAAAATTTGATGGTTTCTGGGAATAGGTATACTTGTGGGAACAAGAATTTGGGCAAATTTGATTCCCAAAGGTGAATGTCATCATTCTAGTTCAGGAATTTATCTTTACTCGAGCAGTGGAGTTTCAGTAGATGGCTAGGGGAAATAATGTCTTTAATTTGAAAATATCTATCGGCCAATGCGAGGTGGTCAATATCTAGGTGAAGGGTTTCCAATGCTCTTACATCCAAAGAGATTTGGGAAGCCATAATTTTGTTTATTAAACTAAATTACTTTTTCTCTGGCTTTAGGAGTAAGTTCAAAAGATCTGGAACAGTGGGGAGAGTAATTATAATATTTTGAAAAGGGTTGTTGGATGCATAGTAAGGTTTTCTTTAGTTTAGCAAGGTTTTTTAATTAATTTAATTAATTAACCTTTCGATAATTACCGTTCATAGCTTAAATTACATGGTCATTCTGGTTCTTTCAAGAATACATGGAAAATGACAATTTGGTGCACATACAGGGATCTACGGTAGCATCAGAGGTTTCTGAGGCTTCAATTGTCTAACTGCTACTTCAATTTGGTGTCTGCAACATCTTTTGGTTGCAAAAGGTGGTTAAAATAGTTGTGGAGAGGTTCAAGGTTCCAGAATTGGTTAACAGAGGTTTTTTACGATGAAAATGAGTGAAAAGAGTGAAATGGGGCTTTTTCTGCTTTTTAACCAACAACGGTTACATTTTGGCGCGAGATTTGGTAAATGAATAGTGGGTAGTTTTGTTTTACACAGGGAGGCAGTTTTATGCCATATCGCACCGCTTTGGGTTGGAGGGCGGTATTTTTCATGAGCATGCGATATAACATGGTGCTGTCATGTAGTGAAATAGTGCTCAGCCAAAAGTGTGAATCTCACGTGCTTTTGGACCTTTAACTGTCGGATGATGAAACTGTACAATGTGGATATGCATCGTTGGATCTAGAGGTGGGAGATCGAAGAGCTATCACGCGACAAAGTTGCAAGGGCAGAGCTGGGAAGTGGGGCCGGGTTTCAATTACAATGAAATGTAATTAATTAAAAGGTAATCACAAGATTTTAATAGAAGTAATGGGTTAATAAAGGGTGGGGACCATGGGTTATACGGCGGAAGTTTTAACTATACACCAAGGTTTGGTGAGTTAAAAGGGTTTCGAGGAATTATAACGTGGGGGTTTAAATATATAAAGCGAGACTTTAGGAAATAACTTAGGATAAAGGGTTTAATGGGTTTTTAAGGGAAAAAAGGGAAATTAATAAGGGGAAATGTATTATTTGTGATGGGAATGGGTTTCACACTAGGGAAAGGGGTTTTGGGAAGGGGGAATGATTTTTAAAGGGTAATGTCTAAGGAAATGTATGAAACAAAGGGAAAAAATGTTAGAATGAAGGGAAAGGTTTTTTTCAAGGGGAAATGAAGAGGGAAGGGTTCTTTGGAACCAAGAAGGTGACAACATTAATGGATGAAAAGTAATGAAGGGACAATGAGGGGAAATTAATAAACTAAGTATGTGGGGGTCTAGTGAAATGAGGGGAAATTAGTAAATAAGCTTTAGTGAACGTCCTTTCTCTTTGACAACTACTCCTGCACATGAAACATAGGATTAAGCATGATGAAGGTGCTCTTGACTTAGCAACCTTGTGCACTTCCAAAACTTCTTCTACCTACCCTTTATTTACCCTAGCATTTTCTCTTCATTCATTGGGTGCGTTTGAGCTTGTTGACCCTTCATTTCTTTTTCTTTGATAAGAAAACTATCTAATTCTAACCTTATAACTTCCAATGGCTTAGATTAAACTGATGAGCTCATTATTATTCTCTACCTAAATACTGATCTGCTAAGATTAAATAGTTTGGCTAGATCTTTATTCTCTATCTACCAACATGAAATTTAAAGCATGAATTAATCAAGATTAAACTATGTGACCATCATGGATTATGGTATTTTGACAAGCTGCACACAATATTATTCTACAAAGTAAAGTGAAAAGTAGTGGCATTTGAATTTGCACACTTTCATGATCTATTCTTATCTCTTTTTGTGGGGTTCATATTTTATCTTCTTCTTTGATCTTGTTCTTTTGGTCCTTTGATTGTTCTTTTAGGACATACCCTCTTTACATTTTTTAATATGGGAAACATTTGCAGAAAAGCAAAGGTATGTACAATATTAAAAGACTTAACATAGTCAATTCAAAATTATGATCCCTATTATTATAGGAACCTAACAGTGGCTCCAGTGGCTCCACTTGGGGATGGAATCTCCTTGTGAGATGTCAAGAACACCGTCGACTAGTGGCTTGATCGATTTGGCCAATCCCAAGCTTCTTGCACATGCTTTGTTATATAATCTTTGTGACTGAAAATATTGAATTGAAATCTTAACCTTTTCTGCAAACTGAAATCTCACACTTGTTGCACTGAAATCTAATTTGAAATAAACTTGCTGCTGAAAAACTGAATTTACTCCAACTGAAATCCTACCTACTTACTCTAATCAACTATCCAACTGCTGATTAGGTAAAATGAAACAGCCAATGCAACCATTCAAACATGATAAAAATTGATGTATTTTGCTGCATGTGCTTGTTTGTGATCAAAACTGAGATTTTAAAACCCAATAGAAATTTGTCAACAAATGAAAAGAGAAGGAAATACTTGATTTCCTTTGTTGACTCTAGAAACTATACAAAGGTGATCTTCCAAGGCATATATACTAATTTTCAACTGATTTAAGCAACTGTACATTTGTTCTGGATGGCCTCCATGCCCTAAAATTGAAATGTCATTTTCATCTTTATCACCTTGTAAATTTTCAGATAAGCTTTGAGATGATATTTCTACTGATTGAAAAGTTTGACTGATGATTAACCCTTTATCATCTTGATCCTAAATGTCATAGTTAGTTAATGGAGCAAAATTATGATTGCATTCATTATCCAACACATCAGCTATTGGATTGTAAAATACTTGGAAGGACTACTGCAACTTATTTCTCATAGGTTTGAATGGAACTTCACAAATTTCTACAAGCTGCTCATCCTTTTCTTTAGAGATTTTATACCACATTTCCTTTCAAATTTGAAATGATTCAAATCATAGCGGTATAGAAATTTCCTGTGTCATTTGATCAAGTGTTTCAATGAAATTTGATAATTGTAATTGTGAAACTGAAGAATCCTCATTAAGATTTTCATTGTCTTCTTTGTTGTCAATATCAATACCTAAAGACTGCTGATTTTTTATTGTTGTAAAGTTTTCTCTGATGAACTAAAATGAAGCTAAACAAAGAGGCAAAGAACCTTCACTTATTTACAAATTTTCTAGACTTTCATCCTCACTTTCATAGCTGGTATGAATAAGCTGATCACTATTTTCAAGTTGCTAAAACTGAATTTCCTTATTTCCCAAACTAGCTTCTGATTGCTCTGTTAAGTTCACTTGAAATCGGAGAACATTATTATCATCATACTGATCATACTTAGGCAAATCATTAAAAGAAGGAATGTCATCAAACATACACATTATATTAGTAGATTCCTCTTCCACATATTGATATGTAAATCCATTTTTTGATCTATGGTAGTTGGAATTAGCAGGAATTTGTTGATGGATATCAACCTGTTCTTTTTTTGAAATAAATAGGTCATGGTGATCTTGCACAAAAAATTTATCTTGCATGGTGATCTTCTATATCAGTTTCTCTATTTTTCTTACCAAAATGTCGAGTTTTACCTCTACAAAGTTGTTCTTCCTTACTTCTGCTTTCAACTTTTGCTTTTTAATTAGCAGATGAACTTCTACATCTACTACAATGTTCTACATCTTTTCAAGAGTTGTTGGGTTTCTTTCTCTTAGCTGAAATTCTATTTCTGGATCAAATTCTTTTGGATAATGCAAGAGAGCTGAATGAGGAGGAGGTCTTATATTTGCTACAATTGAATAATAAACTTGATTAACTATGTCAGAAAATGTTGTATTGCTTCATTTGGTTGTCTTTTCAACTAATTATATTCTTTTATGATCACAAAAAGGTTGATTTTGATTATCCACCTATCAAGAAAAAATTTGAAAAACTGTTGGAAATTTGAGATGCTTGCGATAGGTAGGTTGTTGAACCAACTCTTTACCTTACTTTGCAAATAAAGAGCAAAAAGCCTGATAATAACATCATCTTCATCAGTCTCAAATAGGTCTAGATAATTCTCAAAACCTTGAATATGTTTTTGGGCAGTAATACCATTCTATCTCCATCAAAATTGGGGAGATATTTGTAATAGTTATCAGGAAAATCATGGACTGTAGGAGGTAACATGAGGGGCTTATATCTATTAGGAACTTTACAAGGTACAAGAATATGTATAGGGATTGTAATATTAGTCTTGATTGTCTGAGGCTTCTCAATTGGAAAAGATCTTCATAATATTGAGAAGAAGGTTTCTCAAATGGATAAGGAGAATTTGTATTTACAACCTTCCAAGGAAAATAATAAAAAATTAATCTAAGATCTTCTCTAAAATACAATATACATTGAAAAACCTTCCTAATGAGAAAAAACATGATGTCTTTGATAACGATCCAAGTTACAAGCCTGATCTTCCCATATTGTTCTTTTAGGTTCATTCCTCCAGTGGAGTCTTGATTGTGAAATTAATTTGGAGCTAGAGTCGCCAGGTGGATTATTTTAACCTTTGTGTGTTTGACCAGTGTCCACCATCATAGATCAGATTTGGTTTTTGTATAATCTTTCTGAAGAAAATGTTCTCTTTCCTAGTATGGTCACCACTATGTTATCATTCTAAAATTTCCCTAGGGTTGTTATCTTGTGTCAAAAGAAATATTAGAGGTAACCACAAACCTACTTTTGAGATCAAGATCTAGCCTTCCTAATGCTCAGAGAGGGATCTCTCTTTATGATTTAACTTTGTTGAGTTAATTGATTTTAGGCTAGTTATTTAAGCTTTGATTGGGTTATGATTTTAATTTGGGTGGTGGAATCACTGACTTAGATGGATAGAGGGATGTCTTTTACCATTGGGATATGGGGTCGAGTGTCAAGAAAATAGGAATGAATCAAATTCCAAAGATAGTGTTCATAGGGCAAGGTAGCTGAGTAAATTTAGATCTTTTAGGTTGGATGGTGTAGTGGTTTTAAATCAGGGTCAAGGAGCAATTAAGGATTCCTCAAATTGGATAATGAGGGAAATGATAGAGTTCAATCGAAACTAGGGAGAAATGAAGGATTTCCTACTGCGGATATCAGAAGAAAATATTGGAAGAAAATTAATAATTGTTCTATCACGAGATTTTAATATAAGCAATGGGTTAATAAAGGGTGGAGACCATGGGTTATACGATGAAGGTTTTAACTATACACGAAGGTTTGGTGAGTTAAAAGGGTGTCGAGGAATTATAACATGGGGGTTTAAATATATAAAGTGGGACTTTAGGAAATAACTTAGGATAAAGGGTTTAATGGGTTTTTAAGGGAAAAAAGGGAATTTAATAAGGGGGGAATGTATTATTTGTGATGGGAATGGGTTTCACACTAGGGAAAGGGGTTTTGGGAAGGGGGAATGATTTTAAAGGGTAATGTCTAAGGAAATGTGTGAAACAAAGGGAAAAAGGGTCAAAATGAAGGGAAAGGGTTTTCGCAAGGGGAAATGAAGAGGGAAGGGTGCTTTGGACCCAAGAAGGGGAAAACATTAAGGGATGAAAAGTAATGAAGGGATAATGAGGGGAAATTAATAAAATAAGTATGTGGGGTTCTAGTGAAATGAGGGGAAGTTAATAAATAAGCTTTAGTGAATGTCCTTTCTCTTTGAAAATTCCTCTTGCACATGAAACATAGGATAAAGCATGAAAAAGGTGCTTTTGACTTAGCAACCGTTTGCACTTCCAAAACTTCTTCTACCTACCCTTTATTTACCCTAGCATTTTCTCTTCATTCATTGTGTGTGTTTGAGCTTTCTGACCCTTCATTTATTTTTCTTTGATAAGCAAACTATCTAATTCTAACCTTATAACTTCCAATGGCTCAGATTAAACTGATGAGCTCATTATAATTCTCTACCTAACTACTGAACTGCCAAGATTAAAACGTTTGGCTATATCTTTATTCTCTATCTATCAACATGAAATTGAAAGCATGCATTAATCAAGATTAAACTATGTGACCATCATGGATTGTGGCATTTTCAACAGGCTGTACACAATATTATTTTGCAAAGTAAAAAGTAGTGGCATTTGAATTTGTACACTTTCATGATCTATTCTTATCTCTTTTTGTGGGTTTCATATTTTATCTTCTTCTTCGATCCTTTTCTTTTTTTCCTTTGATTGTTATTTTAGGACATAGCCTCTTTACATTTCCTAAAATGGGAAAACATTTACAGAAAAGCAACGGTATGTACAATATTTGAAGACTTAACATAGTCAATTCAAAATTATGATCCCTATTATTATAGGAACCTAACACTTTGCAACATTTTTCACCTCTAATTTTTGTTGTTTGTTTGTACCATTTACATTAGATTAGTGCCTATAGATCTCAGTCCCTTAAAATTATTTCTTTTAGGCATTTTTATGTGTTTTTGAGTAGCTTGTTTTCCCTCTCTTGATTGGTTTCTTGATAGCCATTGTGGGTGGGGTTTTCTTTCTTTGATTGGTTGTTTATTTTCTATCATTTTGAGATTTATTTACAATATTTAAACACTTTATATTCAGTAGCATGTGGCATCATAAAACATGTTCAATCAACTCATCCACTTGAAACGTTATTTTCACACACTCACACCCTAAGCGATTGTGAGCTTGGTTAACATCATAAGGCCAAGACTTGAAATGCTACACCTTAATAAATCAACACACATAGATTAACCCCACTTGGGCACCAGGGCCAAACAATCTTCGTAGTGTAGGTGTAGGATCAGTGGGATAGGCTTCCAATAATACTCATCAATCTCTTTCATTGAAACATATAATTTTACATATTAGGGAGATTAAAATCCTTCACCATCCTACGGTTCAAATTTGGAATGCATCAGAAACTTGATTTAGAGGGGGTTAGGCTAGGTCATAGTGCGAGCAGTTCTCCTCGGGGCTACCCAACCCATGGAAGGGAATCCTATACATTGGATGATCACCAAGAAGCTCAAGGCTCAACCACCCCCATGGGACCAAGGTAACCATAGTGACCAAACTTAGGAAAACACCCTATAGGATTTGTTGTGGGAAGCAATTGGTTCTCTACCCCACCCTTCTCTAGACAACTCTTCTTGAAGGGATCAAATTTTGTCAAGTAAGAAGTTCTTTGGAAGGCCATATGAAACATTATATCTATGATTATTTGAGGATTTAGGTCACCTATAGGCTAGATGTATTTTTCTTTGATAAGACATGCTTTCTTATATCATAGTAACATCATTAATATATTTAGTTTACACTTGGCACCACTGCACTAGGTGTTTTCTTGCTTTTTGTTTCTCTTTTCTTCCTATCATCACCCTTTAGTCCTTAGATAATTATTTTTTTGACATCATTGCGCCCCCTAGGCATTTGTCACTGAGACTTCGAGGTCTTCACCCTCAGTTCCTCTTAGGACATATTATTCCTCCCTATCGAGTTAGAGTACATCCTCCCAGTCCTTCATCGAGTCATCATTCAAATTTAGATTCCAATGATTCTTCCAATTCCTCCTTTGAATTCATGTCTTCACAATCCTGTATCACCACCATGTCAGTTACCAATGTGGGTGCGAGAAACTAGGGTGGTAACCTAGGTACCAATCAAGGTACCCCCACCAGCAAAACCCCCACCAGTGTGGTCACTCCTACTCCCTTGATTCCTTTTATGGTTGGATTGAGTCTCCCATATTTCAGCCATATCATCAATGATCTTGTCCTCCATGATCCCACTTGGCCAGCTATGCTTACTAAACTCCCTTTAGAGACATCCCAAACTTTGAAGGTAATCCTGGAGAAGATCCCACTAATCCTGTTCGCTCATTCCACTTGTGGTGCTCATCAAATTTCATTACTGAAGGCAACATCCATCTTCATCTGTTCTAACACATGCTCGCTGGATCTACTATTAAGTGGTATGTCGATCAACCTAAAGCCACTCATCCCACTTTTGCGACTCTTGCCAAATATTTTCTTCCATATTTTCAGCCTCCTCTCCATTATGACACAGGTACCAAAATTTTGAATTCTTTCCATCAAACTTCTACCACTCGCCTATCCAACCATGTTAAGGAATGGCATAGAAGGAAGAGCATCTACAAAGCTCCTGAATTTGAAGATCGCGTTTATATGGATTGGTTCCTATTTGGAGCTAAACTTGCCAGTTTTTCCTTGCCTTTTTATCTTATTCTCCTTCACATTTGCACTCCTAACTAAGTCATTTCATATCCTAAATCACACAGGTATACCTCTAATCATGTCTTTATGAATTAATTAATCATTGAAGCATAGTCTAGGGGATTATGACCAAATCACTTGCTAAACTTCATAATATGTGAAGATTTCCAAGTCAAATGGCTAAGTTTAAACATTGAGTTGAAAGAGCTATTACCAAAATGCAGCTGTAACGACAGAACTAATCCAGACTTACTCTTTATATCTTTTGTATTCATTTTTGGGCTTATTACAACCTTCATGTAAATCGTAGGCAACAATTACCTTAATTTCAGGAACTGTTTTTGTACAAGAAAGGATAGAGAGTTTGAAACAGGTGGTTGGAGACAAGAGAGTTGAGCTTTGTAACAGAGACTTTTACAATATTGAAATTTATAGATTTATGACCTTTCTCTAAGTTTTTGAATTCATTACAGCCCTGATCAGGTAGTTGGGCCCACTCTCCTAATCAAATGCTGTTGAGATAGTGTGCACTTAGTTTCCTTTCCATGTATGTATTTCTTTTCCTCACTATGATGGTTTGATGTAAATGTTGTGAATCGAATTGCTGTTACAATTAATTAATGTTTAAATTTCGATTGATGTTACAAATTAGTTATTGTTATCATTTCCATCTATTGTTACAGTTGCTTATTATTTTTTGATGAATCCTCGATCAATTCTAGGATGTACAGTTGTTACCTACATATATTTTTCTCGTTAACCTTGAAATAACCAGTAGATCTTGGATTGATAATTAATGTGGGAAAGGGTTGAATAGTTTTATTCACACTTGGACACCAACATTTTAGCATCATTTCCGGGGAGGCTATCAAAGGTACAAGAGCATAGTTGGTGTTAGGTGTTGGATCAATCTCGTGTCCTAGGGAGAGAATTTTTCTTACTCTACTCTAAGTTCCGAGCTGTATTATTTTTGGTTTTTCTATCTTTGATTCGATTGATTTCATAGGGGTTGCTCTCTCACCCTGGGGAAGGAAGTTTTCTTACCTTACTCTAGGTCCTGAGATTAAAATTTCTTTGCTCATTTTGTTTTTATTTTTATTTGCTCTTAAAACCTTTCTCTCGTATTGGGGAGGGAAGTTTTCTTACCCAACTCTAGGTCTTGAGTCTAGAATTTTCTTGATTGGTTTGTTTTTTTAGGATCAATCTCTGGCCCTGGGGAAGGAATTTTTCTTACCTTACTCCTGGCCTTAAGCTTAATGTTTTATTTACTTTTTCTTTTGTTTTCTTTTCTATTCGAAACCATTTTCTCGCCTTGGGGAGGGAAGTTATCTTACCCTACTCTAGGCCTTAAGCTGTGATAAATTTTAATGCTTTAATTGCATGAATAAAGATCCGAATAAAAGGGGCAGAGGAGGACCCCCAAGGAAAGGAAGGAAGGATTTAGGTAGGAACACCTATATCCAGGAAATCATTCCAAAAGAAGAAGCTAAAGCATCTTCAAAAGCCACTGTTAGGGTAAGGACTCACACACAGTTTGAGGGGCAATCTGTTGAAAAACCAATACCCTGGGGAGTGAGGATACCCCTTTCAATGAAAGAAGGAGAAGAAGTAGAGAGCAAAGAATCAAATAAAATAGAAGTACTCCTTTCAACATCATAAGAAGAGGAAGTATCAAGCAGAGGGTCAGAAAAAGAAATCAATACAAGTGCACCTACAGAAGGAAATTTGGGGGGATTTGCTTCACCACGTGATCAAGGAAGTGTTGTTAAGCGACGTCAATCATTAAGTGTCATACAACAGGAACCTATTAAAATTTCGAGTGATTATTGGAGGGTATTCATGGCACGTCCAACCTCCTCGATTGAATTTCCAATTGGAGACATTAGAGGTGATGTGCTAATGAATCCTATTCCACTAATTGCTTTGCTTAACTTCCATGGGCTTTCCTAAAAAATACCTAGATAAATTTTTGTTCGAACTTGATATTGTCTATAGGGGATATGAATACATGGCTAAAGCTCAAAAATTGAAAATATTCCCTGCTACACTAGAAGGGACAACTCTACGATGGTTTATGGGTCTAGGTGGAAAATCTATCTCCTCATGGGAGGAGATGTAGAAAGATTTTTTGGAGAAGTACCAGGATTATTGTAAATCCCGGGATATAAAGGAAGAAATTTTTTAATTTATGCAAAGGAGGAAGAGAATATGGAGGATTATGTGGAACATTTCAAATATACCCTACAGAGATCCATCCATAGCGACCTGGATAAGGATATATTGAAAATTATTTTTCTGTTGGCCCTAAGGGAGAATTCTTTGGAGCTTTTGAATATGTTAAGAAAGGGTGATATATCTAAGGAGGAATTTGACTCTATTAGCAAGTTATGCATTTAGTGTTCATCAGGTCCTACAAGGAATAAGCAAGGGATTCAGACTTCCAAAACATCCAGTGGAGGAATTACAAAGGAAAAAATTGGGAAATTGTTGGATAACTTGAAAATCGACATCCTAAGTACTCTTTCCTCTCAGATGGACATGTTACAGTGAAAACAAAAGAATATGGAGTTATAAAGGACCATGGCCATCTTCTGCCCTCAGTGTAGGAAGAAACATCCATTAAAGTAATGTCCATTAAATATTGTGGAGATGGGTGCCATATGTGAACATGATCACTCCACTAGTTCATGTCTATCTATTCCTAGGCTAAAGGAAGTATTCCAGGGAACAAGTGAACGAGTAGAGCAACTATGCTTTATGGGTTCCAAGAAACCATGGCAGCCATGGCCACCAAGCTCAAATCAAGGTATTTCTCGAGACCTTTCTCAATATTTTAGCAATTTAAATATGGGCCATTAGTTAGTACCTTTTCCACCATCATGGCGTCAACTTTATCAATATCCACCCTGGTAGTCTTGGTTCCCTCAGTCTAGTTGAAACCATTCATGGTATCAAAATTGGAGAGGGCCTTCCCCTTCTCCTAGTCAATTTCCTCAACCTATGCAACAACATCAGTTATAGTTTCCTTCTAACATTCCTTCCAGTACTCCTCACCCTAAGCTTCCCATCCAACCTAATCTAAACCCTAATAAAAAAGGGTGTTCAATAGATTGACACGCTCAACCTTCCTTCATATGTAATTTCTACCGCATAACGTAATGAGATAAATCTGCAATCTGGTCGAGTGGTGAATGCTCAGACTTCACCAATTATAGTTGAACATATTGGTGATGAAGATCCACAACTAGAGTCCGAAGTAGCCGAGATGAGTAAAATCAAAATTTTGTCAAACATCCCCTCCTCGTTTTGGTGCTACTCAGGGCTGTCCAATCGATCTGCATTATCCCGAGAGATTAGTCTTGAGTAAACAGAATCCTCAACTAGAATTTGACCTTTTAGGGGAACTTCAAAACTTGTTTGTCAAAATTCCCTTACTCCAAGCTATGCAGGATGTGCCTATTTATGCTAAGACAATTAGAGAATATTGTTCCAAGGAACCTGGAAAGAAAACAAAGGATCCTCTTACCATTCATGTTATGGGTAAGCTATTAGACATTATGCTAGGAAAATATGTACCTGTGAAATATGGAGATCCAGGGAACCCAATTCTGGCAGTGCAAATTAACGAGATTGACATCTTGAATGTAATGGTATATTTGGGGCACTGCAATTAATGTTATCATATCTGAAACTATGCTCACATTAGGTCTACAAAATCTAAAACCAACTCCTACTATCTTGGAATGAGTAGATAGATCTACAGTAATGTCGATAGGGAAATTGGAAGACATAATCATTTCAGTAGACTCATGGCATTATCTCGTTGATCTTGTGGTATTACATACATAATCCCCAACTAGCAGTCACCCTCTGATTTTATGAAGACCTTGGCTAGAAACTGCAGATGCCTATATCGGATGCTGATCAGGAAAAATGGTGACATCTAATGGGGAAAATTCAAAGAACCTTATTCTTTACCCCCTGTAGAACCAAGTTCATAAGGTAAAAAAAAATTTAAACAAAATTCCCTACCTTTAGAAGGGTATGAAGCCGAAAGCAAGGAAGCCAGATCAGTCCTTACTATTAGTCAAGCCCTCTGTTTTAAAAATGAAATGGAAGATGATACTATTAATACTTTTATCAGTAGCCCCATGCCATTTCTGATACAACTCATAAATTTCTAGAATATGTTATGAGCTATGAAATAGAGGAAGCTATTGAATCATGAATTGAAGACAAAAATATTCCTGTAATTGCACCTTGTGACAATATCCCTATATAAATTGAGCCAGGGAAAACAATGAATATTAAGTCGAATTTTTCACCATCCCATACTGAACAGCTCCTGAAAGTCCTTCATGAACATAAGGAAGCATTTGCATGGGATTATACAGATATGAATGGTATCCCTATTGATTTATGCATTCATCATATATACATTAAAGAAGATTGTTGGCCTATTAGACATCCCCACAGAAGAATGAACCCCACTTTGAAAAACATTGTTAAAGATGAACTTCAGAAGTTACTAGATGTAGGATTTATTTACCCTATCTCAGATAGTCAATGGGTGTATCTGCTAGTTATTGTTCCTAAAAATAATGGTAAGTTTGGATTATAGGGAGTTGAACAAAGAAACCTTGAATGATAATTTTCCCTTACCCTTCATTGACCAAGTCCTTGATACCTTAGCTGGGAAGAAGCTTTTTTCCTTCTTGGATGGGTTTGGCGGGTATAACCAAATCTGGATAGCTCCCGAGGATCGGGATAAAACCAATTTTACATTCCCTTGGGGGACTTTCGCATACGGGTCCTTCCATTTGGTCTTTGAAATGCGCCTGCTACCTTCCAGAAGGAAATATTAGGGATTTTCTCTGATCTAGTCAATGACAGTGTCGATATTTATATGGATGATTTTACACCATATGGGGGATCATTTCAGGAAGGGTTGGAAAACTTGGAGAATGTGCTTAAAAGATGCATACAAATGCATGTTTCTCTAAGTAGAGTTAAGTGTTATATGATGAGAGAAGAGGGTATAGTGTTGGGACACTTGCTTTCAGCTACTGAAATTCAAGTTGATCCGACCAAGGTAGAGATAATATTTCATTTTCCTGTACGAAAGACACCGATGTAGGTACATAGTTGTATTGGTTGCGCTGGCTATTATAGAAGGTTTATAGATTTGTTTCTAGAATAACATTCCCACTTTTTCAACTGTTAACTAAAGATGTCGAATTTTTGTGGATAGATGAGCATGAAGAGGATTTTGAAAAACTCGAGGAACTAATTTGTCAAGCTCTGATCTTACGAGATCCTAATTGGGAACTCTCATTTCACATCCACACTGATGCCTCTCAAACATCAATAGGGATAGTTTTTGGACAACAAGAGGACAACAAGCCGTATGCGGTATGCTATGTCAGCAAGAATTTGACACCTGCTGAATCAAACTATACGGTAACAGAAAATGAGTTTTTGGTTGTTATTTATACTATTAATAAATTTTGGCATTACATTATTGGATATCCTACTTTTGTGCATACTAACCATGCAACAATCAGGTACTTGATGAATAAACTTGTAACTCCTGGGCGTGTCACAAGGTGGTTATTATTACTTCAAGAATTCGACATTACCATCATAGATAAATTGGGCTAGGATAATGTAGTTGTTGACTTCCTGTCCAGATTAGATACTAATGATGAAGGTACTAATTAGCCTTGGTATTGCATCAAGAATGACGCAAATCCCAAGGATACCGACTTTAATTATCAACCCGGGGTTTGTACAAACTTAAAAGGTATTGGAACTATATGTGAAGCATACAATGTGTCCTTCATTTTCTGTCATGAGAGAAAAGAAACACTTCCCATTGTTAGGAATGAAAGTCTAAATTTGAAAATACTTGTAAAGTAACATGAAATCTTCTATCTACCTATTAACACATTTTGCTTGCAAGAGAACCCTATTTTAACCCTTATTTGTCACATGTGATGTTTTAACTAATCTAAGCATGAAATATGATCTAGAGAGTACTAATTGCTGTGTGCATGTGTAAATATAAAAAGAACTCATTTTTTAATCTTTTTGCTTTATAAATGCAAATGCTAATATTTCCTTGATCTTTGGCAGGGTAGACAGGTGTGGAGGAAGAGGGGTACAATGATTTTGATGGCTTGGAGGTCAAGTAGGGGCCTAATCCTAGCTTCAATGATGATTTTTCTCAATTCAGACTCAAAATAGGCCATTACAAGATTTCTTATAGGATGTCCTAGTTCTCCTACAGGATCTCCTGGTTTACTACATAATGTTACAGATTTACTATACGAAATTATAATTCATTGAATTACCAACCAAATCAAATCCAAATTGGATGGGACACATTTTTTTATTGAATAGGATGTCTTAGGTCCCCATTCCAAGTGGAATCACTCAAAAATACCTCTGTTAATCCATCTTAAAAAATAGCAAAAACTTACTAGTCGAAAATCAGAAATTTGAGAACTAGTGAGCTAGTAAATCCATCAAATTCCTAACCTAAACTAATCAACTACAAATGAAATGGGGTAAATTTTTTCATGAACTATAATGTTTTTTTGATCTAATTCAAGTGGAGCTGTTAATGTTGGTATCTTCATCCCTCCATCAATGATCAAAATTATCTTTTTTTGCATGCATTTTAGGTGTCTCATCCGATCAGTTGCCTTCCATTAGGTCATGGATCATCTGATGATAGTGGTTCTTTGTCAATTTCCCTCATGCTTTTCATCTGTTGGCCTATTTTCACATGTACAGATCATTTGCTGTCATTTTTATTTCATTTCATTTGCAAAAGTCATTTTAGGGTTTTCAAGTCTCATGAGCTCTAGGGTTTACCACCATGATCTTCAAAAGCTCAATAACAGGCCAGCAGTCACATGAGGATGTTTAATAAGTTTAATAAATTGCAAATTTTACTCATGATTTGCTCCATAAAGGGTTTTTACCTCAAAACTCTGTTTTGAGGTGAAAACAGGTTTCTCCATTTCATGTACAAATCTTATGTAATTTTAAGTGTCTTCTATATGTAATAAGTATCTACAAGCTGCTCCTGGTCACCCGGTGATATTGCTAGGCACCTGCCACTAAAAAAATTAAGTCATCTTGAGCACCAATCCACCTACAAAAGCAAAAGAGAACAAACCCTAACTTCCTCTCCCACTGAGCTAGGGTTGGCTATGGGATCAAAAATATCTGAGCAGAGGAGGCATAAGGGATATCAGAAGGTATAAGGCCATTTCATATCATCAAACATCAGATCTCCATCATTTTTTTAGAAGTCATTCCAAGGAATAAGCCATTCATCACACAAAACACAATGATGATCAACAATGTTTTCAAATTTTAGAAGATCAGGGAATTAAGGACTGTCATTCAGGTTTTTAATGTTTTAAAATGTTATTTCATGAAGAAAATCATTGTTTGAGCAAAAGAAAACAAAAAGTATTATCTCCTTTGTCTCAAGATGAGATAGATCAACTCCTGAAATGTCATGTTACAGCCCAAGCTAATGCAGATTTGCAGTGCGCACATGGTCAAGAAAGTGTTGGTGAAACTTCTTCCTCTTTTGAAAATGATGACAGTCTTGTAATTAGTTTTATAGATCAACAAATAGATAATATTTTCTTTCATGAAGATGATAACGTTGTCATGTTTGATAATATTGAAGATTGTTTTTTGTTTAAGAATGACCTAGACCATGAAGTTGAGGAATATGAGCTTGAGAGAGACAATATGCCAAAATTTCTCATGGTCAAGGAATTTACAACTAACACTCAGATCGCAGAAGCTTATACCTCTTTGTGCCTTCCTATCACTCGACAACCATTTGTTCTTTCATATTAGAATGAAGGGAGTACTTGTATTTTTGCTGCTGGATCTCAAGCCAAGCTAGTACTTCAGGATTTTGAAGATCCTTTCGACATTCTTTTGCAAGCACTAGAGAAGATGAATGTTTCCTGGTTCATTAGCATAAGCCTTGGTTTCAGTTCTTATTATGAGTTGTGTACATGTACATTGTTCTGCCTGTGCGGGGAAAGTGAGAGCAGAATTTCAGTATGTAGCCATCTGTTGGATTGGTTACATTGGAAGACCCACTTCACATGATTGTACATATTTCATCAGTAGGTAGGTGGTTTTCGTCATGATTTGAAGTCCTCAAATCTTGATAGTCTACTGCCATTTAAAAGCTTTGTAAGTACTTGTTTCAGTTAAGTAAGTCTTGAGTCATTTTTTTTGATTTAGTTAGTGTCAAGATAGTTTTAGAGTTATTTTAATACTGTCGTCATTCATTCAGTTTGGGGCTTGAAGTGAAGGCTATAAAACTGAAGGATTGATTTCAATTTTGGTTTGGATTGTTTGAGTCAGTTTTCAGTCGATTTCAGTCTTGAAATTGAGTCAGTTTTCAGTCCTAAAATTGAGTCAAGATGTTGGCTTTGGTTTGTTGAACTTATTGACTCCATGGCCCAATGGAAGAAGGCACTTGTCTGCTCTCCCAAATATCTACAGTTCCTGGCACCTCCCTAGAGCTACCATCCCCATTGGAGCCAATGTTAGTGTCGGTATCTTCATCACTCCATCAGTGATCAAAATTCTCTTTTTGCATGCATTTTAGGTGTCTCATCCGATCAGTTGCATTCCATTAGGTCATGGATCATCTGATGGTAGTGGTTCTTTGTCAATTTCACTCATGCTTTTCATCTGCTAGCCTATTTGCACATGTACAAATCATTTGTTGTCATTTTTGTTTCATTTCATTTGCAGAAGTCATTTTAGGGGTTTCAAGTCTCATTAGGTCTAGGGTTTACCACCATGATCTTCAAAATCTCAATAACAAGCCAGCAGTCACATGAGGATGTTTAATAAGTTTACTAAATCACAAATTTTACTCATGATTTTCTCCATAAAGGGTTTTTACCTCAAAACTCTATTTTGAGGTGAAAACAGGTTTTCTCCATTTCATGTACAAATTTTATGTAATTTTAAGTGTCTTCTATATGTAATAAGTATCTACAAGCTGCTCTTGGTCACCCAGTGATATTGCCAAGCACCTGCCGCTGCAAAAATCAAGTCATCTTGAGCACCAATCCGCCTGCAAAAGCAAAAGAGAACAAACCCTAATTTCCTCTCCCACTGAGCTAAGGTTGGCTATGGGATCAGAAATATCTGAGCAGAGGAGGCATAATGGATATTAGAAGGTATGAGGCCATTTCATATCATCGAACGTCAGATCTCCATCATTTGTCGAGAAGTCATTCCAAGGAACAAGGCATTAATCACACAAAAGGGATGGTTTTTCTTCATATTATGTTTCTGAGCAAGAAAAGATGAATTTGGAAAAAGTGAAAGAGGTTTTTGTCCTTCAATGAACCAAGAAGAAAATCTTCTTTCAGTTTTACACAGCTATCATGGTTTCAGAGAAATGTAAAAAATATTGTTTCCTCAGGAGGGTTGCTGCACCTATGGAGTGGCCTTGGGAAAATCAAAATTTCTCCTAGCCTGGTTGAACATATGACTTGCTTAATGAGTGAAATGATAACTAGACACAAATATATTTCCAATGTGCTATCATGAGCTCAATTTGGAGTTGAGTAAGACCTTCAAAAGTTAACTGCAATAGCACTCTGCCTTTAGGCAGCCTCATTTTGGACATTTTGACCAGTATTGGGAGATTTGACTTTTGGTAGGACAAATGAACTCCAAATTGAAAACGTCAAGCTGTTTTGGAAAGTAGACTCAATAAGCTTTCCAACAAGCTATTGTGCACCCAATGTGGACACCGCAAAGGCTCCCAAAACTGGTCTGCAAAAAGGCACTATGCACAGAATTGACGCTCTGCACTTTCTTTGTCTTACCTGTGGTCCCGCACCTTAATGGTCATGTCTCCAGCACACCTGACCGCACCTTCCATGTGTTAAAGATGCAGACTCTTGTAAAAGTTAAAAAGGCATGACACATTGAGATGGCACTACGCATTGGGCAGCCCTCTTCAATGTAAAAAATGAACTAGCATGACACATTGAGATGGCATGGCGCATTGGGCTAAAAAGCCTGAAATCCATTCAAATCTTCCTCCAAAGACTCTCAAATTGCTAAATTCTTCATTGCCCAAGTAAGTTGACATCCCTCCATGACCAATGACTGAGTCACCTTGGTGTTTATGGTGATTTAATGAGAAAAAATAAAAATCCTACCTCCTTGCAATTTTTGCTCCAAAACAATTGCTTGGGGTTTGTAATTTTGTTTTTGTTGCCAACTCCCCTCCATCACTCCCTCACCCTTTCATTCCCTAATTTGTTTTCTAGTTTCATTAACCCATTCCACTATCCCCATATCCCTAAATTCATTCACCCCCTATCCCCAATTCTCATTATCCCTAACCCTAGGTACAAATTCCTAAACCCTAATTGCTATCCTAAAATCTAACTATTGTCCTAAAACCCTTCTATTCCCCAAAATCCTGTCAACAAACATTCCCAAAACCCCTCATACCCTCTCCCTCCACAGTCCCTTATACATTTTCATATATTTGGCAGCAAAACCTAAGACACCATAAATCTCTTCATACTTATCTAAGACAACTCAAACATTTGGCAAACATGGAATTTGATCCGTCCTATGACCGAGATGAGGAGAACCACAGTGATTCTCCTATAGAAATGCATGCACCAAGGAGAACTCACAAGGGTGGTAAACATATACGAGAGGAGCCTACTTCACTTGCTGAAATTCATGCTTTCCCTCTTTTTGTCACGTGCTTTCAACACCAATCCTGTTATCAGTTCTATGAGATGATAAAGAGAGTCCAGTACCATCATGAGTTGGCCAGGTTATTTGTGCTCCATTTACATAATAACAGCCAAGTCCCTCTAGCAGGTGTGACATTCACCTTGACACCGGAGTCTATTTCTCTAGCAACTAGCATTCCAAATGTCAGTGAGCAGTGGAATAAAAGGTAGCAGATTGACATAAAACACTATGAGCCTTACATCAAGGTTGGTTATCAAAGACATCTCAGCATAGTTTTTCCCTTCCAGTATCTAAAAGGCTCATATGCTCCCTTGATGAAACTCATAATAAAGTATTTCAGCTATGAGGGCCCATTTTCTCACCTATATGCTTACACATCAGATTGTTGATGCACTTTACCAGGGTGAGAATGATGAATCTCCCCTACTTTATTTGCCGGAACATTGAGAAGATGACCACTTTAGTGCAAAGTAAGACTCCTCAGTAGCAGTACAATAGTATATATCATTTTGCACTCATTAAAATTGTGGTCATGAATCAGCTTGGTTTGCAGAACATCTCATGGGAGGATTTCATTTCTCATGAGGTCTTCACGGCTCCTCAAGTACCTCTAGTAGTTTTTCATGAGACAGATGAACCTTCACATCAGCAGGAGATTCATGAGACACAGACTACTAGTGTGCCGGTGTTTGTCACCTATCAAAAGGGCACTAGATGGTTGTTTGCAATAGCAATGTGAGTATTATCTCCACTTGGGGTGGAAGGGGTCTCGCTTCCTCCATCAGCAGAGCAGGTTCAGGACAAGGGCAAGTGGCCATTATATGATGAGGGGCCTTCAGGAGAGCAGGAGATAGATTTTATTCTCGTTCAGGATGATGACACTGATTTGGGCCCACAAAGCTCAAAGCTCAGGGAGATCCTTCAGGAGCAACAGGCGGACATTAATGTTTTTTTCCTCAACCTAGAGAGAGCTAAGTGGATAATCAAATACCTGGAGCAAAGAAATAAGTAGCTAGAGGATCATCAAACGATTATGGAGCTTCAAAACATACGAGAAAACTGGCAAGCTGCTAAAAGGAGGAAAGTGAAGCTCACACCACTTGAGCAAGAAATCAATGTTGATCATGAGTCTTGGCTTGAGAGAGCTAATATCCACTTGGAAAAGTTTCTAAACAAGGCCAACAGGGAGAAAACAATGTTAAGGCACATGGCCTACCATTACTTGGCGAGAAACAAAAGTTGTAATGCACGAATCAGGAACTTGAAGGCCAAGTTGAAGAAGGCATCGAGGAAGCGCAAGGAGCAAGATAGACTTCAGATATTGGCTAAGGCTTACTTGGCCCAACACAACACTTGATGGAGAACACTCAACCCAAATTTCAAAAAGTTTGGGACACTTTTTGCATTTTTGGAATTTTTGGGCCAAAACACAGGTTTTTCTGCCTAATGCGCTGCGCCACCTGGCGTTCGATTTTTATTGGGGTATCATTTTGATGAAAACTCAGAATTTTTGGATTTTTCATGAAAAAATATGCATGCTCACAAGTGGCCAAGAAATTTTGACAGGTTTTGAGCCCCAAAAAAAGTCAAAAACACCCAAAAAATGACCTTTCTGCCCCTTTTTTGACACATAGGAAGTAGTGTTGGGAGAAATCAGTTTTGGAGGGGCAAATAGAGGAAAAATTCAAAAATTCCACTTGTTCAGGAAATTAGACAGGTAGAAATTTCTAAAAAGCATACTTAGAGAAAATTTGGACACCGGTAAGGCCTCCAAAAGAAGCTGCAAATAGGCACTATGCATAGGGAAATCAGCGCAGCGCATTGGGGAAATTTTGCTCACTTTGACCAAGAATACTCTGTTTTTCTCCTACTTTCTTGACAGTTTGAATTTATCCTTTTTAATGTCAAAATTATGATGTAATTTAATGTAAATTAATGGATCTTGATTTAATTATGTCAAATTTTCACTCATGGAGGTAGATTCATCTATCAAAAAGTAGTTTGCAACTGAATGAACCAGTTCCCTAGTTTCTAGAGGCAAGCTGTTCCACTACCTAATTTTTAGTTCCCAGTTTAGAATTAGTTGGAAAAACTCCTAAAATTATGAGCTTGAACCCTAGAGGCTAGGATGAGCTATTGTTTGTGTATATCTTGTGATTTTTCAGTCATTAGCATGGTTGGACTTTTGAGAAAGCTTGGAGCTTCATTGGATACACATTTCATCCATTTGACTAAGAAATAGACCAGTGTTTGCAACACTTTATGGGATTCATGTGGCATCTTGCTTTGGTATTGTGTTTTCTTCTGTAATTGTAAGTTTACATTTGTTTTATGTATGCCATTATCTCTCTTGCTTCATCTTAAATAAACAAATACGGATAAAGGTAGAAGCCATTGAAATTGCAGTGCTCTACCTAGGGTTTGCTTAGTTGTTTATGTTTTCAACTGTTTGAAGAGGATCCCTAAAGTTTTCTTTCCCTCTTCAACTCCTCACCTATCTAAAGCCCTCCATTCCATTCAATTTGAAGTATCAAATCATTTGCCTACCTTGCCCCATAGAGATCTCTGTAAAACTGAGCCTCATTCCCCAAAACTCAATCTGCCTTTCCATTTGACCCAACAAAACATCATCAAATTCAATCGCAATTGTTTGCACACATACCTAGCCTAAAATTAGTGTTCAAATTAGTCATCTCAAGCCTCATTGATCATCTTTTGCTGAGATTGACAAGGAGAGAGCCCTCTCCCAACCTGGTAGGGCTAGCTGCTAGGTTAAGAGTGGTTTGATGTTATCCTAGATCCTACCTTTCTCAGCCTGAGGTAGATTTAGGCACTAATAGGAGCCAACTCGATTGAAGCTCATTAGAATGATCTTAAAAAATAGCAAAAAATTATTGGTGTTTGTTAAAAAGGAGTTCCAGAAATCTAGATTTGGGAATAAGTAGACTAATCCAAGTAGCTCAATGATTAATATGACCTTGCAAAGACTTTCTAAGGATGAAATAATTCTTTTGATCATGAAAAATAACTTACATCAACCATTTAACCCAATCCTACAACAAGAAATCATTAATACTAAATGCATAAACAGAAAGAAATAAAAACAAGAGATACATGTGAAAAAGAAGTGAAAAGAAGGAAAGAAAATGATACAAAAGGGGCTCTGAGGCTCCTGGGATGGCCAAGGCCAAGAAAAATTAGAGACCTATGGAGGAGAACAAGATTTAGAAGCTGAACATGACACCAATATTTATTATTGTCATCAATACAATTACATCCTTGCAAGAAAATACAATGGAGCTGCAAGAATATGAGTTCTCTCCACTAGAAGACTAATGAAAATCTCCCCCTAGAGGAAAATTCAACTTGGTACTTATAAAAAATGATTAGGAATCATTCCCCGTGAATGGAGGAAACTTTCCCCACAAAAATCCCTTGATTAGTGGATCGGTTTCCAATACTAGGAATTTGCATTAAATGGTAGGGAAGACATTCCTAGATTTTCTCAGCCATTGGAGTTCCACAATTTGTGCCATAATTCCATAATATCTTGTTGATTTATTATTTAATAGTGATCCTCCTATAGTAGGGATAAATTCCATAAATTATCTCCTCCTCCAAATCTTTATAATCTGCCCAATATTCTCATAATATTCCACAAAAATAAATAATATTAGGCACAAATATGAAAATATTCATAAACCTTCCTAATTATTATATTAAAGTTAAAAATACATTATCTAATGCAAAGAGAGAGCTTTAATGTGTTGAAGGATGGTCATAGGCATTAATTTATGTTTAATTTAAAGGAATGAGCCTTAATTTATGTCTAATTTAGAGGCCCATCAGGTACACCCGTAGAAGATAATTTTGCGGATGAATATCTTTTTACAATTTCTACTCCAATTCTATGGTATGCAGATATTGCTAATTATCTTTCTACAAGGAAGGTACCCAAGAATTTGTCATACAAGGAACAATGAACAGATATGACATTGTGTAGCAGAATATGACATCTATGACATCCTAAAGGCTGCTCATGATGGGATATTATTTTCCCTCCATCTTTTGGGATGTGAGATATTATGTCCAAAGATGTGATAGCTTCCAGCTAATGGGTCAGCCTGGTCGATTAGATGAAATTCCACTACAGCCTCAAGTGGTCCTTGAACCTTTTGAGAAATGGGCTATTGATTTCGTTGGCCCATTTAATACATCTTCACATCAAAAAGTTTATATTTTAGTCTGCATGGATTATCTGACAAAGTGGGTTGAGGCTAGGGTTGTGAGAAAAGCCATAGAATAGGTTGTCTCAGACTTTTCATTTGAAGAGATTTTTTCTCGATATGGCACCCCGAGAGAGATAGTTTCAATGGGGGAACACAATTTACATCACATATGATAGCAAGGCTTATGAACAAGTTGAGATCAAGAACAAAATAACATCTCCATACCACCCTCAGGAAAACGGTCAAGTGGAAAGCACGAACAAGGTATTAGAAAACATTCTCACAAAGACTGTGGCAAAGCATCGCCAAGATTGGGCTAAAAAACTTCATGAAGCTCTTTGGATGTACATAACATCATGGTAGGATGCGACAGGGTTTTCACTATTGGAGCTTGTATATGGTAAATATTCTTTGTTTCCAATAGAATTTGAGATCAATATGCTTAGAATGGATCAAGAAATAGGATTGGACCTTTTGAAAGCCTAGAAACAGTGGTTGTAACAGCTAAATGAACTAGATGAAATTCGTTTAATGGTTGTCCAGAGAACTACTACGATTTTGCAGTAGAAAACAAAATGGCATGATAAATTTATTAAGAACAAGGTGTTCCATAAAGGGGATTGGGCATTACTGTATGATTCTCATTTTAAGGACTTTAAGGGAAATATTTGCTCTCGTTGGATGGGGCCTTACGAGATTGATGAGTTATTTGATCATGGAACTATCAGACTTGTCAAAATTGATGATGCACATGCTTCTTTTATTATAAATGGGCATTGCCTCAGATTGTATCATCGTCTGACCTCTAAAGATGCCTTCATCAAACATCTCTCTGATAAATTTGGTTTGAAGGTTGTCAGTTCAGAGAATTCCTCCTCTACATCCTTTGATTATATATATATCTATATATATATATATATATAGTATATATATATTGTTACCACTCAATTTTTTTTTGCAAGTACAACCACTGGTGTTTATATCTTATGAAGGAAAGAAATTTTTTCTAAGTACCTGGTGTTGTTACTCCTCCGGTGCTGCTACTCCATTGTGAAATTTTTTCTAAGTACCCAGTGCTCTTACTCCTTCAGTGTTGTTACTCGTCTGATGGTGTTAGTCCTCTAGTGTTGCTAATCCGTGGTAAATTTTTTTCTAAGTACCCGGTGTTGATACTCCTTCAGTGTTGTTACTCCTTTGATGTTGTTACTCCTTCGGTGCTACTACTCGGTGGTGAAATTTTTTCTAAGTACCCGATGTTGTTACTCCTTCGGTGTTGTTACTCCTCTGATGTTTTTACTCCTCCTGTGCTACTACTTCGTGGTGAAAATTTTTCTGAGTACCTAGTGCTATTACTCCTTCAGTGTTGTTAGTCCTTTGGTGTTGTTACTCCTCCGATGTTGTTACTCCTCCAGTGCTACTACTCCATGGTGAAAAATTTACTAAGTACCTGATGTTGTTACTCCTCGGATGCCGTTACACCTTCAATGAAATTAATCCTCTACGGCCGTCACTCCGCCAGGTAAGTGCTAGGTATGTCCCTGAGAAGACTTTGTGGATTTGATTAGTAATTCTTTTGACATGACTTGAGGTGACCGCAGACAGTCATTTTTTAGTTTGGGGGAGGTACAACTATATTTAAAAATGGAAACCTAATCAATTTCAACAATGATTCACTGAGTTCATCATAAAAGCTTGTTCCAATACGTCCACTCCACAATTCTTACCTTACTCTGCACATTTACCAATAGATACTGGATTTAATGAACCAATAACTTTGGAGTCTGTGGAGTAATTACCATAATGGCTCACCATTATTTCCACAACCTGTTGTGGATATTTCCCATCTTTCTAAAACTCGCCATTCATACACCCTGCTATCACCATTTCCTATGCCTTTCTTCAAACATTTACCTACTAATACTCCCTCCTAAAAAAATTTCTGCTACTGAGAAGTGTTGCTATTGAGCTATAGCAGAATGGGTGGAGGGGCTATGAGACATGAACTTGAGAGCACAATTTTGGTTTGTAGTAAATCAGATGTATGGAAGGTCTTTGCAAATGTAGGCTAGGAAAGATATTTTCGGAGATTGTAGGGGTTTGATGAGACTGTTATAACTGAATTTGCATTGAACTTGGAAGAAGATCATTCCAGAGTTCGGGGTCTCAATATCCCTGTCATAGAGGAAGCCATATCGGCTGTCACTGGACTGCCACAGGAAGGGAAGAAGTGGTTTTTGTGGAAGGCTCCCTTGACAAAGTTCCCGAAAGTATTTTTACAAGCTGGGGAAACAAAAACTCAAAAAGGAAGGGGGTATGATCCTAAGCCACTACCTTATCCATGGGGAAAAGTTTCATACTTCGTGTGAAGATAAATTACCTACGAAAGGAATTTTATAGTGTGGTTCAAGTATCATTTTAAATTGTTAGCGTCCCTTTAGTTCGGCTATGTGCAAATTAATTCACTGAATATGCCTTTCTTCCTCTAGAAAAGTATTCAACTACTGGAACAATCCACCCATCACTCTCGGCAAGTATTAGCAGTCCTCATGGATTACGGGTTGGTCTGACTACTGGTAATTCAAGTGCTGGCTTGAACTCCTATACCTTGGACACAATTCATTGAAGTGTTGGAAGAAGAACTGGAGGGAATTATACCTACAGAGGGGGAGGACGGTGAAGGCTCAAATGAAATGGAAGACGCCACAGCCGATGCTATTCCACAAGAACTAGCATCGCCTCTTGGCTCGGTCGAAATGGAAGACGCCACAGATGATGCTGCTCCATAAGAACCAGCATCACATGTTAGCTTAGTTGATTTGGAAGATTCCATAGCTAATGCTTCCCCACAAGAACTAGCATTGCCTGTTGGCTTAGTCGAGATTAAAGATGTTGCAACCGATGCTGCTCCACAAGAACCAACATCACCTGTTGGCTTGGTTGAAGTGGAAAGGATGGAAATTGAGGACATGGTTGATGTTGCTTCAACATCAATTGATAATTCTTGGGGAGAAATACCACCACCACCACTTGAAAAAATGAATTTGAGTTCTGAAGAAGAGAGTGTGTGTGGTGTTGTTACAAAAGAACCAACACCACCCATCCAAGAAAGCTTGGGGTCCAAAGTAGAAACTGTAAGTGGTGCTATCATACAAGAACCAACACCACTGCCAGAAGAAACCCTCGAATTGGTTAAAGAAAAATAACCTGCAACTAACATGGTTCTTCAAGAACCACATGAATACTTAGCTAAAACAACAAATGTAGAAGTTGAGGGGCATGATTTAGGGAGTACAGTCCATAAATAAATGGGATAATATGTTCTTCATTCTTCCCTTCCTATAGCTCTACCAAGAGGGGCAAGGAAATCTCGGACTCCTCGGCACTCGAAGGAGGATAAAGTTATTCCCCAAATTTTAAAATTTGCTGGTACAAGATTTGATGCACTAGTGGAGGTGGCCACTCAAGTACCAACACTCGTCATTCCAAAAATGGAACAATTTGGAAAAATGGGTGCCAACACTGCTATACAAGAACCGGTGTTGATCGAGGAATAGATTGAGGAAGCGGTGATGGATGCTAGCCCTGTAGAACCACCAGGGGAAGACATTCGCATTGATGCTACCCCACAAGGGTTCTAGTCAACTTTCATATAGAGAATGGATGATTGAGTGGAAGAGAAAACACGGGAGAAAAAATTTGAGGATAGTATTCCATAGGTTTTCGAGATAAATCAGGAATTATCAAAAGACACAATGCCTGCTGAAATTGACCCATCAGAGCTAGAGGAAGTTCTGGAATGCATGGGAGAACAAGCAGGAGAAAAAGAAGTGGAGAATGTAGAGCTCCCAACCATGGTAATTCTGGAAGGGAATGGAGGGGACACCACTCAAGGTGATAAGAAAACAAAAGAAGTGAGAGTGAAGGTGGATTCGGTCAACACCTGTGCTGATCACTCATCAGGGCCCACATCAGCTACGAGACTAGTGGAGGAGGTCACTGTCAAGAAAGAATTCATTGGATAGTGCACATGAAGGAGACCTCCCCTTAAGGAAATATATCAGTCTCAGTTTAATCAACTTATGCCATTAAAAATAGATAATCTGAGATTGAGGAAAAGGCTATTTCACCTGCAAAGGGGAGCAAGAAGGTACAGGAGAAAATTTTCAATACTTAAGACTGGATCTACCCCCTTAGTAGCTCAGATTGAAGACATTCCCATTGTTTATGCTACGGTGCAAAAAAAACCTATAGGCCATTTATTGGAGGCTCAGAAATTCATTTTGACTATCGAGATTCAGAATGGCAAGTTGCGACCATTCGTCTTCAATAGGGGACAATTTCTATGAAAGATCATAAGGTAGAGGTAAATAGAGTTCACAACTAGGCTGTAGAAATCAACACTAATTATGTGGCCTAGATGGATAGGGAGAGGCAGAAATGAGAAAAACAATAGAATAAGATTGAACAGTTAGAAGAGCAAGTGCGAATGTTGAAAGTCGATAAGGAGGAAATGTTTACCTTAACAGAGTAGGTAATGGCTTGTTGCCCCCCCTACTCATAGTTATGCTTTGTTTCTTCATGAAAAATACCTTGTCTTTTTCCTAGACAGTATTTGTCTTGATATCAACCATGAAATCGAAGACCCTATACAGTTTCAATGCATTATAAGGCTTCATGATGTCTTGAACCAACACTTAATATGTGAACTGTATATGCATGATTATTTCTTTGAAGATGACCAAGCATTCAACCTAGTCCCCTATGTAAGGGATATTCAACTGAGAGATTTCATGTCCTACACCATCAATCAAATCTTGTGGAAGAAGGCCATTGATACATTTGAAGCAAATAATTCCACTAGGCCTCTTCTTATTTTAAGAGAGAATTGTTAGTCTGAGACTTTTGATAATAGGCATGCTACATTCCTGAGGATTGAGGGGCATCCAGAAAAATATTGGTAACTTAGAGATGGTGCACCAGGTTATGCACGACATAGGTTGTTACTTGTTAGGATGAGGCTCTTGATAGCTGTGAGAGGAGATGGATGTTGTCATCATCATCTGTAAGAGTGAGGGAACCTTTCGAGGCCCTAACTATGTTAGAGCATTGGAAAGATTGCCACGTTATAATGACTACATCCATACTCCAGGAGTTCATTAGATGGGCTTGAGATTCCAATTTCCCATCCTTCGGTTACCAGCAGATCAATACACTCCTGCCTACAATGTGAAAAATGATTGGAGGCAAGATATCTTACTGATAGATGGATACAAACCCCTAGGGACAAATATGGCCAAAAAATATGATCTTGCTCAACTACATTCTGATCACAGTCGATTTAAACTAGACCTACGAAGGTGACAAGTTGCATGAGGACCTACATAAATACTAAGTGGGGGGGATGTTGGGAGCTAAACTTGTATGTTTTTACTTGCCTTTTTATCCTATTTCCTTCACATTTTCACTCCTAACTGAGTCATTTCATATCATAAATCGCACAGGTATACTTCTAATCATGTATTTATGAATTAATTAATCATTAAAGCATAGTCTCAGGGATTATGACCAAAGTGCTTTCTAAACTTCATCTTATGTGTAGATTTCCAAGTCAAATGGCTAAGTTTAAACATCAAGCTGGCAGAACTATTATCGAACTGCAGTTGTAATGACAGAACTAATCCAAGCTTACCCTTTCTATCTTTTGTATTCAGTTTTCGGCTTATTACAGCCTTCATGTAATCGCGTGCAATAGTTACCTTAATCTCAGGAACTATTTTTGTATAAGAAAGGATAGAGAGTTTGAAACAGGGGTTTGGAGACAAGACAGTTGAGCTTTTTAACATAGACTTTTACATTAATGAAATTTATAGATTTCTGAACTTTCTCTAAGTTTGTGAGTTCATCGCAGCCCTGATCAGAGAGTTGGGCCCACTCTCTTGATCAGGTGTTACTAAGATAGTGTGTGCTTAGTTTCTTTTCCATGTATGTATTTCTTTTCCTCGTTGTGATGGTTTGATGTAAATTTTGTGAATCAAATTGATGTTACAATTAATTACTATTGTCATTTCCATTGCTATTACAGATTAGTTATTGCTATCATTTCCATTTTCTCTTACAATTTTTTATTATTTTTTGATGAATCCTCGGTCAATTCTGGGTTGTACAATTATTTCATGCATATATTTTTCTCATTAGCCTTGAAATAACCAATAGATCCCAGATTGGTAATTAATGTGGGAAAGGGTTGAATAGTTTTATTCACACTTGAACACCAATAGTTCCTTATACCAATTTTGGTCCCCATTGCTAAAAATTTCACGTCACACTTCCCCCAGTCTAAGGAAGATGCACTCCAAGTAGCCTTAAAATTTGATCTGATCTATGCCTAGTCAAGCTATGTTTACACTGTCATCCCTGATCTGCCTCAACTTGGTGTTGCTAATGCATTGAGGGTATATCATGCCACAGATGGCATAGTGGGAACCATTTCACACCCTCAATGATATGCTCCGCCTTCAATGATTTTTGGTCCACCTTAGGGAGGGACCAGTTCCTCTTACAATTATCCCTCCCCCAATGTTCCACATGGCAGCTCTTATCTAGGTCCCAGCATGCCATATGAATATCCCCACCCGCATCAACAAATTTCGGGGCTAGCTCTTGCACCACCTATTTACCCCAATGGTTCCTCTTCTCCTTATTATCCTTAAGCACCGCCTAGCGCTCCATCCCTTCCACCACCAACGCCCAAGCCCCCCATGCCTACTCCCCCTATTCCACAACAACCACCTCCTCTAGAAGGTCAAGTGTATGCTCAGCAAAGAGGACCAAATATCCCCAACCCCGAGAAATAGAAAAAGGGGAAGGGTAACCAAAACCAACAATCTCAAGGTAATCAAGGCAACCAGGGTCCTCCACCCAATGCCCGTTAGGGTCCTCAACCTAATCCTGCAACCTAGCAACAGGGTGGACATCCCAAGAAAAATAAGGGTCTTCGTATGAACAAACCTTGTGCCTGTTGCAGTGTATATGGTCATTATAATCATGAGTGTCCCATTTTACATCAGATGAATCAAGTATGGGAAGCTCAAGAAACTACTTCTCAAGAACCACAACCCATCGCTCCTCCCCCTTCTTGCTTCAACTCAACCGACAGTGCTTACTAATACTTTTTATCACCAAGGGTACATTGTTTCCCAACCTACACCAGGTCAAGAAACATAGTAAGCTCCACCATATAGTCACCATGATTATCAGATTCTTATGATGAATTTTGATGAGGTCAATGTTGAGCAAGTTAACCTCCAAACTCAATTGTGCCAATACGATAAGCCATCCGCTAAGTCAAGGACTGAGTCCCAACCCCAAGTTTCCCCTGAGCCTCTATTGTCATCCAGTGATACCTTACAAATCCCTTAGCTTAAGGTTGAGGTTATTCCCAAGATCCCCAAAGGTCCATTACATTGAAATGGTTCTTCCAATAAACTTGCCCATACCTATAGCATAGTATATGACTTTGCATGGTCTCCTACTGCCATGTCAATGCTAGAAGTCCTCCAGATGTGCCCATCCCAACAAAAATCTCTAATCTCTTCTTTGGGTTTTGTGGATCCCTAAGGTGATCATATGATTATCTTTCTTGTTGACAAGTCATAAAATCCTCCCCTACCTTCATCCATTGCATTTCAAATGCTAGTCTTCATTAGAAACACCATTGTTTAGTGGTGTATCATAGACAAAGGTGCCTCCACCTATGTGATGGTTGCCAGCATTTGGAAGCAACTTGGTTCCCATGACCTATCCCCACCCACCATCACTCTTCATGCATGGTATGGTCATCCTTCACAACCCCTTGGATTATATCACAACTTCCCAGTCACGATTTGCGGCAAGACTATCTCTACTGACATTGAATTCATTGGTGCTCCCTTAAACTATAAGATCCTTTTGGGTCATAGTTATACCTATGCTACGTCAGTTGTCACATCTGCAGATCACCATAAGATTTTATTTCCCCACAATGGAAAGGTCGTCATCGTTTATCAGTTGATGTACTATGACATCAAAGCCCAGACTTCACGTCTGTCCAACATCTCTTTTGTGGCTGACAATAATACCATCTCATCCCTCACTAATGTCTCTCCTGGAGTCTAAAAACATTCTACTTTTCTTGGTGCTTATTATGGTCCATCACTGACTCCTTCTGAGCCTAGCTCATCCTATGTTTGCATGCTCGAAGCATCACATGCCACCCACAAATGGTCTGGTATGCCTTCACAATGGACAACACCTCCACAACCTGTTATTCCTAACTCAACCTAGCCTTCCAGTACAGCTCCTCAAGGATAATCTCCTTTTGTTGGTGTCTCTCCTAATTTGTTTCCGCCCAGAACCGTTCCCTGGGCATTAATCATCTCGGAGCAGTTCCTTCAGGCCATTATCCTTCTGGTCAAATATCATTCTTCTTCCCCCCCTAGAGTTTATTCTACACCTATCATGACCACGTTGAGTTTTCCTAACATTACCTTGGGGATCCTAGTATGGTACATCAATCCTCCAGTAAACACTCTACCCAATCAACTTAAACATTACACTACTTTGACCCTGGTCCAACCTATTGTTACTACCCCTTCCTTTGCTTCAGTTCCACTATAACCTCAACAGGAACCCACTCCTATTGAGAAAGCATCTGGCGAGAGGGAAAAGGCCAAAAAAGGGAACCAAAGACAAGGCACCCCGAAATAGGAGAATCTACATTTACCATGGATGTAAATGTGACATTTAAATGGATTGATGGATATTCTTGGGTTTTTTTTCCTACATAGTTGCTGGTCTTTGTTGATAGATATGTTGGAAGTACTCAACAAATTTCTCTCTTGCAATTGATTTCCACCTCTCTCGCAATACTCTTTCTTATAATATGCACTTTTTACTCTCCTTTTTTGAATTAGAATATTTATATTATTGCCAAAAATATGAATTTACGTTAAGGGTGGTCTTGTCTCTATACTAGTAACATAGAGACAAAATTTTAAAATTGTTCACACTATTTATAGGCCAAGAGGCTAACAGAACCAAAAAAGCAAGTCACTATTACATATAAAATATAATATTGATTAGAAAACATAGAAAATCTACTATAAATTGAGTTGATGATATGAAGAGGTGCCATGTATCCTTCCATTTTGGAGGGTTGTTTTTTGGACTTGGTAATTGAGGGTCTCCATCCAAGTTTGATGTCAAGGGATCCATGCTTATTATTAGTAGAGTGATTTTCCTATTGATTTTATCTATTTTCTCCATTATCTTAGCCATATATATGATTATTTATTGTTGTGTATCAACCCTATCTATGAGGACTCTCCCCACCAGAGTCTTGGTATGCCAATATAGGTTCATAGTTTGCATGTACGCAAATAATTTTCAATTTCTCAAACCCAGTCTCTAGTTTACCAGTCCACATGAGTGTAAGAATGTACCTCTGAATTTGTATTACCTAATTTTCCATATCATATATGGATCTTCGGATAGCTTCAAAGATGATATCCATGTACCTTTCCGTGGCTTCTCTAGTAGCTGAATGCTTATGGTTGCCCTGAGGAGAGGGGGGACTAAAACTTGTAGAGGAAAAGGGATCATGATGCCCCCTCCTACCATGGAAAGTAGGCCCAACTAGACATTGCTTGACCATGTTGGGAGTAGAGAAGACCGTAAAGAAGATAAGAGAGGATAAGCGACACAAGAGTATGAATAATTGGTAGAAAGGACAAGAGAAGGGCAAGAGAAATACTTGAGGGGTTGAGGCAGAGGGCTAGGTGGAGAAAGGAATAAGATGATAGATTGGAAAGTCTAGGGTGATAGCCAAAGAGTGGAAAGGGGAAGACAACATCAAATATGGGAGGGAGGGGAAATTAGTATAGAATCAGACCACCCAAATAGATAGAACCCAACATAGGAAATCAAACCTAGATACCAATGAAGCACGAAAAGGGCCAAGAACCAATGGAGAAGAAATGCATAATTGAGGGAAAATTGTATGGCACAAGAACAATGGAACCAAACCTTAATGAGATAGATACGCTGTAGGGGATCACATGAAATGATGAGAGAATCTTGGAGTAGTCTAAATGCATGATTAATATCAGTGCCTCTAGCCTCATTCACTCCATGAATCAGATATAATAGTCCAAATATGACTACATTCTTTTCCTCATACTATGTCTAACTAGTTATATGAATTCAAAGGAACTCCCTACTCATAAGAAAGTCTTGTTATCACCACTTATCTACATTTTTACCTAGTTCTAATCTATAATCTTCCATGATTATTGACACTCTTCCTCGACTGTGCAAACCTCCATGCCATTGTACCTCCCTTAATCTCTGTATGCACCAACTTGACCTTACAATGCTGGACTTAAGTTTCCAATTCCTACTTCTTTCATGTGTGACAAGGTGTCCATGTAGGCAACCAAGTGGAGGCAACTTACCCTCTTTCATTGTTTTTGCTTGTTATCATCCCTATGTCATAGTGAATGCCTTGTTCATGCACCCTGTGGGGAGATTGCAATCCTACTCAAGTTGTTTCTTTGCAAGTTTCTTTGAATTGTTCTAAAGAAATATGCATCTGGTTAGAATCCAAAAATTCCTCATCATAATCTAATCTTGCATTTGCTAACTTGTCTTCCAATTTTTTTCCACTCCTTAGGATGTGCTAGGGTATAAGAACATTGATTTTTTTTATTTTTCTTAGCTATGTCTTCTAGGATGGATGATAATCTCCAATTGTTTGTGACTTTGGCCACACTGGATGATCTGAAATGGGGGTTTAACAATTTGTTATGCTTACAAAAACTTCCCACTCAAAGCTTAACAAATATATGATCTAGCTTATGTATGACATTTGCGGAATTAAATACTTGAAACAACTGTATGTTGTTTTTTTTTAACTATTTAAGTGCTTATGTGTTTATGCTAATATTAACCACATATATAATAGTCATATAAAGCAAAAAATAAAAATAAACACATTTAATCTAGGAGTTCACCCAAATATCGTGGGCTACATCTCCTTGAGCTTTTGTCATCTTGACTTGGCTCTTTGGGATTATGGCAAAGTTTCTTTTACAAGTTCCACACTTATCTCCAAAGTTTACTGAACTGAACCAGTGGGCTTAGAGTACAATCTATATCCCTATCATGGTTGTCATCACTATGCAAATATATCTAAGCTTCATTTGTCTTGATTCCTTCAATCAGTTCTATGAGCTACCCTAAGCTTCTAGATGGCACTAACTCCTTCAGAATTCTTCAACTATCTCTGAAACTTCTTCTACTATCTCCAACGCATATCACACACCAACAAAAAACTGATCATTTGATCATTTGATGCCTGAAAATTCCCTATAATATCTCAGCCTTCAGAAGTCTCCAAATTCTTCTGCAAATCCCTGCAATGGATTCAAAATGCTCATTACAGTTAGAAATGACTGTCAGTTTGCTAAGAACAAGTACTGGTAGCTCCTACAACTGCCTCCAACCCCTGGTGGCTCTAAGCTCCACAATCAATCTTCCTATATGAAATTCCCCATGAATATGAATTCCTCATCTTCTCTAGACTATTCCATCGGCTTTAGAAGGCTCCAATTAGCCTAGTGATCCTCTTGTTCCACTCTCTCTGCTTCTCTTCTTCTACTCTATTTCCTTGTTAGAAACTGCTCTTAGAGTGCTTTTATTCAATATCCTCTAGGGATAATCCACTAATTTTGGCAAATTGCACTTATATTCAACTAAAATTAACATATCTGCCTAAGTTTATCCACTCCGCTACGCTGACCATCATAGGTAACTGTTACCGTAACTGTTGGGGGTGTACATGAGGGATAATACCTTATCGCACGTATATCTGGCAGTCTTGGTTAATCCTTCAACCATGGTATTGATAAGTGGAGAGAAATATCTCGCGTGCATAAAAGGTTGTAACTGGTATTTTCCAAATTCATGCGATTAACTCGAGTGGCCGATAGATAGCATGGGGAAACCACTTTTCTTGTGTGCTTTCAAAGTATTAACTGTCATCCATGAATCTGCTTGGGATTGCGTGACAACCATTAGATTGAGCGGAATACATCAATGATTGAGATTGTCTGGGCTAGTTGTGAGAAAATGACATGATATCCGTTGGATCTGGAAAGGTGAGACCAATGATGTGGATTTAAGTGCTTTATAAAACAAAATTCCATCTGATACAAAACAAATATGCACCGCATCCATTGTTTGTTAAGAAACAACGTTTGGAGAAGGTGGTAAAGTGCTATCTTGTCTTACCGGAGGTCACGGGTTTGATTTTGTTGGACCCCGACGTATTTTACATAACCACTCTAGGGCCACATGGTGGCCTCTAAGCTTGCCACGTGTCAGCACCTGATTTGTCCTTAAGGTCCTGGATCAATATCTGATCACTCCTCCCCATTAGGAATCTTTTGGACCCCAAAAGACTGATATACTGATTTGTACAATAGATGAGAGTAACAACGTCCTCTTCTTTTCAGCCTCAATACACTTGCCTTGCATGGCTAGTGACTTTGAACCAAAACTCGAAGGTATTCAAACACTTCCCTTCCTGGATTCGCTTGTCCTCCTCTGAAGAATTGTCTTCTTTGAACTCATTCATAATTTGTACCAATGAAATTATGTTTTACTGACATCTTGTAAAAACCAACATAATTTGATGACATAAACTCTTGCTCCATCAAAGAAACAAATCGGTGAATCATCATCATGTGACATTTCAGTACTTTCATTTACAAATGATCAACTTGACAAAAAGCTGACACAAACATGCCTTTTTCAAACAATTGACTCTTCAAGTCAAGCATGTATAGAAAGAACTTGATGATTCTTTTTCAAAGTAGAAAGAATTCCACCTCTTGTGAAACACTTCATCATTATCTCCCTTTTTCAATCTTGGGACAAAATCAATTTTTTCAAGTCGATATGACATTGCATGCATGTCTAAACAAAGCAATCGACCATCAAGTCAATTACACATACATGTTCAAATACAAGGAAATCATCAACATGCATGTGTTCGTACATACCATTCTCATGGATGTATTCCATTCTTCAACTTTCTCTCAAGCACAATCATAAGTACAAGATCCTCAATCATATGTACATGTACTTAAAAATCTGAAATCAATATAATTTTTTTGCATTAAAGCGAGTCTCATACTAAACTTTTTCATTCACCTTTTTTGTAAAACCCTGCAACTTGCATTCCATTGGCAAAGAAATGCATCAAATCAAAAGACATGCAACCTTAATTGGATAAGAAATCTAACCATTTCTTACCAATCCACATAAAAGGCACTTCCTTTAACTACACATTGGCACAACATGTGAACCATCCTGAAACACATCGATTATGGAAACTTTCTTTCCATTCTTGCCATTCTCTTTTTCCACCTTCTTCAAATTTTTTGGAAGCATTGTCCAATGGACCTTTGGCTTCTTGCCTCCTTTTCTTCAAAAGTTTTTTGTATCTGGCCATTTTCTTCCAACATCTAGAAACATTATGGTTAACTAAACCACAAAAGGAACATGCAATTTTTTTCCAATGCTTATGTGGAAATTTACCATGCTTTAAATAATCAAAAGAAGTGTGATTGAAAGCAGATTTATACCTTTCTCTTTCACCTTTATTGCCTTCATGAGGAGGTGAATCGAATGAGGAAGTGTCTCCCTTTGGAACACCATCAATCTCTTCAATGATTTCAGAGCTTTCACAAATCTTTTGTTCAAGTGCATGCTTATGAACACCTTCTTCTTGGAAAGCATGTTTCAAACTATTGCATTCCCCATGAACACAATCTTTACAAACTTGCGGTAAAGAACCTGAAATGAAACTCCTTCTAGGAATTGTTTCAATTGCCTTCATGGCTGCTTTGGAACTTTCCCCATAAGATTTTTCATAGTCAAGACCCAAATACTAGGGCCTTTCCTCTACCATTATTGGCTCAACAATGGTTTGTGCATATTTTCCCAATCCTTTTCCTTCATAGCCCATTTTTGACATCAACTTGGACCCTATGCCTCTTGTATGTTTTTCAAAAGAACCAACATAAACATTCTTAGAGGAAATTGAAGACAAACTAGGATTGTTTACCTCTTCTTCAACCTAATACTTGACTAGGGTTTCTTTGGAAACAAGAAGATGTGTCTCCATCTCATGCATCCTTACTAGGTTCATATTTGCAATATGAAGTTGGCTCTCCATTTCCTACAATTTGTCAGAAAGCAACTGCTTCTCTTCCTTCATGGAATTCAAATTCTCTAGAAGTTTGGTGCTATTCCTTTCATCTTCATACATTTCTTTCACCATATCCATCATGATGAACAAGTCTCGCTTCATATCTTCATCGAATAATCTTGTGAAGGAGGAGGATTTAGAAAACTCACTTGTAGAAGTTGTCATTATCAAAACGAACAAAAGAACTTCGACCAATTCACAAAGCTTATTCAAGCAGCCTTTTTCCTTGAGGTCCTTTGGGTAAGGAGAATTTCTTCAACACTTCTTCTTTCTTGTCCTCTCCTAGACTTAGCTATCAGTAGATTTCCTTTCACCTTTGCAAACTCAAACAATTAGTCAATTTCAAACAATCAAATAGTCAAATCCTTTGTATTGTTTAAACAATTTTCAAGTCAAACAAGAAACCTATTGCTTTGTTAATCAAGCAACCTTGCTCTGTCAATCAAGCAACCTACTCTGATACCACCTAATCTGGAGATGGGGGTTTGATAACTTGTTTTTCTTACAAGAACCTCCCACACAAAGCTTAACAAATATATGATCTAGCTTATGTATGACATTTGCAAAATTAAATACTTGAACAGGTGTATGTTGTTTGTTTTTAATTATTTAAGTGCTTATGTGTTTATGATGATATTAATCGCATATATAACAGTCATATAAAGCAACAAATAAACATCAACACATAACAACAAATTTAATCTAGGAATTCACCTGAATATCATGGGTTATGTCTCCTTGAGCTTTTGTCATCTTGACTTGGCTCTTTGGGATTATGGAAAAGTTTCTTTTACAAGTTCCACACTTAACTCCAAAGGTTATTGAACTGAACCAATGGGCTTAGAATGCCATCTATATCCCTGTCATGGTTGTCATCACTTTGCAAATAGATCTAAGCTTCCTTAGACTTGATTCCTTCAATCAGTGCTCTGAGCTACCCTGAGCTTCTAGATGGCTCTAACTCCTTCAGAATTATTCAACTATCTATAAAACTTCTTCTACTGTCTCCAACACATATCAAACACCAACAACAAACTAATCATTTGATCATTTGCTACCTAAAACTTCCCTGTAGCATCTTAGCCTTTAGAAGCCTCCAAATGCTTCTCAAAATCCCTGCAATGGATTCAGAATTCTCATTACAGTTAGAAATGACTGTTGATTTGCTGAGAACGAGTACTGGTAGCTCCTACAACTGCCTCCAACCCCTAGTGGCTCTAAGCTCCGCAATCAATCTTCCTGGATTAAATTCTCCATGAAGATGACTTCCTCAGCTTCTCTATACTATTCCATCGACTTCAGAAGGCTCTAATTATCCTAGCATGCCTCTTGTTCCACCCTCTCTTCTTTTCTACTTCTCCTCCGTTTCCTTGTCGGAAACTGCTCTTGGAGTGCTTTTATGCAATATCCTCTAGGGATACTCCACCAATTTTGGCGAACTGCACTTATCTTCAGCTAAACTTAGCATATCCACCTAATTTTATCTGCTCCTCTAGGCTGATTGTCAAAGGTAACTATTACCATAACCATTGGGCACGTACATGAGGGATAAGACCTTATCACATGTATATCTGGCAGTCGTGGTTAATCCTTCAACTGTGGTATTGATAATTGGAGAGTGGTATCTCGCGCACCTAAAAGGTTGTAACCAGTATTTTCAAAATTCACGCAATTAACCTACGTGGCCGACATATAGCATGAGAAAACCACTTTTCTCGCGTGCTTTCATAGTATTAACCATCGTGCATGAATCTACGGAAGATTGCGCGACAACCGTTAGATTGAGTGGAATACATCAATTGTTGAGATCTTCCCAGCTAGTTGTGAGCGGACGATTTGATATCCCTTGGATCTAGAAAGGTTAGATCAACAGTGTAGATTGAAGTGCTTTACAAAAAAAATCTTCATTTGATACAAAACAAATATGCACTGCATCCATGGTTTGTTAAGAAACAACATTTGGTGAAGGTGGTAGAGCATTGTCCTGCCTTGCAGAGGTCACGGGTTCGATTCCGTTGAACCCCAATATATTTTACATAACCATTCCAGGGCCATGTGGTGGCCTCTAAGCTTGCCACGGGTCGGCATCTGATTGGTCCTTAAGGTCCTGGATCAATATCTAATCACTAGAGATGATTTGGATTTTATCAATCATAGTGATCATTGTTTTGGAATCCCCTTCTAGAATATTTTTTTTCTAGATTTAGCCAATTGGCTATTCTTATGCCTTGCTCAAAAACATATCATTTTTTTGAATTGTTGGTATCGGTACCCAAGGATCTAGCATATAAATGTAGAATTTTACCCTACTCATTTCGAAATGAACCCCCATAGCTAGGTAGCCCTAAGCTTTCCTTGGAGGCTCCATCAAAATTTAATTTGATGAATCCATGTGTGGGTTGCCATTTTTTGGGTCTCACTTGTTTAAGGAGATTAGTTTGGAGTTGGTGTACTATTATTAATTGTGCAACCCTAAATCCCTAAGAATGGTTGATTCTCTTGCTTCACATTGCTAGTCTTGAGTGTTGCGAAGGGAGATTGAGATTGTTTCTTTGAATTTCCTGATGATTAAACTCCAAACATGATCTAAAAGGAACGTGGCATCCACCCATGGTATTGTAACTCAAGAAAATAATGGGCCTCACTTTGTAAAAGACACATTCGTCCACACAACATAGTAAAAAAAATTCTTATTTAATAAAAAAATTATTTATTTTTATTATTGTGTGTTTTCTCTTCTCCCTCTTGATGGTCAATTCTCTTTGACCTTGGCTCTCCAAGATATGGATTAGTGGTATCATAATGGTTTATGACCCTATGGAAACTGTTGAGAAATCAATATGCTAGTAGATTAGGGTTGATTCCTCTTACTTGGTAATTAATTATGAGTGTTTGTTGGATTTTATTACTTTATTATGTCTTCATCATCAAGAAATTACCAAAATATAAAGTGCATGAAGTTCACAAAAGACAAAGAACACAAGATGTAGGCTCCAAACTAGGGTAAAACCCCACAAGGGTAAAAACCCAAACAACCTTTCTTCTTATAGAATCAAATCAAAGAGACATCCAGGACCCAAGACCAAGACAAAGACCTCCACAAGGAACCAAGTCATCCCTCCTTCATATCTTCTCCAACGAAAACCTCTCAAATCAAAATTTTGGATCTGCAACTTCACAAAGTTTCCATAGCATGTTTGGAGAGTTTCCCCAACACCTTCGCATGTGTGAACAAAAAAAAAAATTAGCCCTATAATTCACAGAGTTACCCCAACACATTTTCATGAGTGAATAAAAACAATCAAAAATTTGATTTTTCTTCTTTCCTTAGATTATTCTTCTCTCTCCTTGGCCTTTGCTATTTCTTCTTCTTTCTTGAACAAAATCAATGAGTGTCTATAATTTATCAAATGTGGTCAGAGTATCTTCCTTTTATAGTTTTACATGAGGTCGAATAGGTGCCTCTTCAAGGTCGACTTATCAAGGTAGGGCCAACTTGGTCTTGTGGAACACAATGACTCTTTTTGACTCAAAATAAATTTTTTTCTTTTTGTTATAAAGAGTCTAAATGGGACTTGAAACATCATGAATTTTCTTTTTGAGTCAATAAATCCTAGAAGCATGAAGAACATAATTTGAATAGAAAATAATAATAATAAAATTTACTTTTCTTATTTTTTCTTTTACATGAAATACATATTGATACAAGTACAAAGATAATTATAAGGATCGAACCTAGTTACATTTTCAATAAAAACTAGGGTTTGAAAGCAAGTGTGGTGTTAGAAGCCAGTGGAAAAATAATTAAATAAAAAATATGGGTACGAGATAGTTGGTTGTGCTAGTCTTTGATCCTTGCAATTGTGTAATATTTGATTGATTGATTGATTGAAGGAACAACCTTATTATTATTATTATTATTATTATTAATTATTATTATTATTATTATTATTGTTATTGTTATTATTATTGTTATTATTAATATTGCTAAAGAATAGGGGTGGTGTGTGCAAAGTGACATTTTCTTGTTTCAAAGGTTTTGTTCTTTGGGTTTTAGGAGAAAGGGTTTATGTTGAAGTAGATGGAAAGTTTTTGGTGCATGTATCTTGTTCTCGCTTTGTTTATGTACATTTCCCATATGGCGACCCTGCTCCCAAAATCCACAAGTTGTTGAAGTTGAAGTTGCACAATAACGAAACCACCATAACTGACACACCATCTAACAAGACTCTAACATTAGACTATGAGCTACTGTAGCATGACCATCATAACCATAAACAACCAACTGCACATTTTAAGAAGAGCATGAGATATTGTGAATGCTTGAATAAACACAAGGAAAAACCTCAAGAAGAAATTAAGAAATCACAAAGGAGGCCTGTTAGGCAGCGGATCCCCCCATAACATGTTTTTGGGGCTTAAAGCCCAAGTTTTGGTCAATGTAATGTAAAGACCCTGCGAAATATGGGCGCAGAGCACGAGATCTAGAATGAGTCATAGGGTTGTCTGCCCTAAGATAATTTAATTTAATGTAAAGTTGTGTCAGCCTACCCATGGTCCATGGACCATGGGATTGTATAAATAGAGCGAGGATCTAAGTGTAAAGACAGTTTTTTGGGGAGAACGAAAATAATAGATAGATGTGAAGGCATGGTTAGAAGATAGAAGTGGATGTGAAGTGTCTTGGGTCATAGTAGTAGGTAGACGCTCTGCAGCTGAGTGTGCAGAGGCCTAGTAGAGTCTGCAGCTGAGTGCGCAAACTCTTGCAGCTGAGTGTGCAGGGCGGAGTCGGGTATGTATTGAACTGAACTTGAAAAGGATTATTAATAAAGCTAAGTTGATTTGGCATATTGTGCATCTATTGCATAGGTCTATATTTTATGTTATGCATTAATGGTATTTGTTTATTTATGTGCATGCACTTGTATGAATTCTTATATATGAAAACCTCCTAAGTAATTAAGCGAACATAACCTAATTAAGGAAGACTTGGGTATTTAACACTAGTCGCACTGTGGTTAGAGTTGCGTGAAGGCAATACCATAGGACACAAGAAGCTCACCGGTGTGCGTAACCTTGTAAGTGCAAAGGTTGAATCGTGTACCTATCGCCCCATATCAGACATCCCCAGGGGTACGGAAACTTGGTTCTAGCACCCTCCCATACTACTTCGGGTGAGACCTCAGTCCACACTTCACGGACTGTTGCCGAAAGGGCTAGTACTACTAGGATTTGCTTGGCTAAATCACTTCTGAACCTGGGTTAGGCCCTACGCAGTCAAAAAATGGTTTTGTTGCCAGGACTGGGATCTGCCTAAGGGATGTTAGATATCGTGCCACTGGAATCAAACAAAGAAGGAAATTGAAGAGTGGTTGGGCAAGAATATTAACAAGCTCATGACACAGGAAAACACAACTTCTTACGTATCTGAGAAAAGTTGGCTAGATTGCTACGTGTATACAGAAATCCATGAGATTTTCTTTGCATCCTTTCCTTCTTAACTGTATGAGTGGATCGTGGGGTTAGCTGACAACCAGAGAAGGTGTAGGCTCGACCAACCGATAATGTGGACTTTGGAATTAGTGCGCAGACTAGAGGCATCAGAAGATAATATCACACGAGAGGTGGACCATTGGCTTGACTAGATAATAGGGGATTCATCACTGAGTTCACGGTAGAAACGACCATGAGCTACATCAAAGTAGAATGACATTTTCTCAAGGGACCGCGAGGTAAGTATATTAAATATTTGAATACCTGGATTAAGATGTTCTTATGTGAAAAGTGGGTTATGCAAATACATTAATGTTTAGGATGACGTGGAGCAGAAAGATCTACAAAGGTAGCAAGGAATTAGAAAATAGTCCCTTAATTTCACCTTCACGAGAGAGCGAGGAAGAGCTCTCTCGGGTCTCTTTGAGAAGTGCAGTCAGTTTGATAAGGAATCACATCCCACAGTTATCACCTCCATCTCCACCCACTCCAACTCCACCATCCCCACAGTTCAGCATGGTGAGCATGATCAAACTACTCGTATTCAGAGGTGTAGGGAATGAAGATCCATACTAGTTATGGTTCATGGTAAGAGCAGTGTAGGAAGCACAAGGGGTCATAGATGACAACATTAAGAAGGCTACATTGGTGAGCGCTCTAAAGGTTCAGGCATTGACATGGTATATCAAGCACTCTAACGACCACCCAAATGTAGGGATAGCAGAGATCTAGAATGCATTGAACAGAGAATTTAGCCGGCCGAAATCAGAGACACAGTGAATCATTAGGTTTAAAGAAATTGTGATGCTTCTAGGAGAGACCCCCTAGGATCTAGATAGTGGCTAAAGAGTACAATCTGCAAGGCCAATATGACCGTAACAGATGCCCAGCATCGCGCATGGTTTGTGGCATCCCTAATGCTGCACTTGAGGATGGCGCTGTCACAACATAAACTTTCCACCCAGGCCGAAGCGTTGGAAATAGCGAGAGGTTGCATGAGACCCTAATACAATACCTTGGGTTGGGGGTTCAACAAATCCACGCGCAACTACAAAATCTATGCCTGGAAATGCAGAGTTTGAAGTAGGATAGGGCACCGCGGCTAGAGGCGTGTGAGGAAGTATGGTGCATAAAATGCAAAGGCTAGGGCCATGACAAGGACCATTGTCCAATATTCGTGAACTACTTGGTAGGAGGGGGGCCAATGCCATTGAGACCAAAGGCATAGGTAGGGCCGATTGCAACACCCATGTTATGGTGCGCGATCTGTCAGATAGGAGGAAAACACATGATGGACAATTGTCATTTGTTGCAAAAGTATACACAGACTCCCCAGCAGCTGTTTTGCAATTTTTGTAGGTCGGTAGGGCACGACAAGTGAACTTGTCGTAGCTATGAGCTAATGATGGATCGAACCCAAACCTATAGGATTCAGATAGAAACGCGAGCCCTCAACCCAGCTATGGGGATGGCGCATGCTGGATTTCAGGGGCAAGGTTGAGGACCAGGAGGAATGGGACAGGGAAGAGGCCACTGACAATTAATTTGTTACAATTGCGGAGGACCAGGGCACTATACCTGCGATTGTACCAACCCAATGAGGATATCCTAATCGTACTATGCTCAGTTCGATCATGAAACAGTATATTGTCTTATGTTGATCACACAAATGCGTGAAGAAGGGGTATTTCAGCCTCCTTCGACCCAGAATATCCAAATGATGAAGTCTGAACCATGCGAGGATGACCCAAATGTGAACATGATGCTTAGAAGTGGTACAACCACAGGGGAGGATAAGGTTAAGCAACCCGAGGAAGATACATGGGTTCACAAGGCTCCTGCAAAGGAACCTGAGTTTGACTCAGAGCACGCAAAGGAAACGTTTATGGAAGCTAAGAAGAGCATCACGGAGGCCTCCACTTCAGGTAGTAAGGATCAACCAGAGCCAGGGATGGATCCTTCTATGGTTACTAGCTTTCTGGAGACATGCATGAAATTGTTGCACGAAAATAAGGTAGTTAAGGGACTACAAGAGCTGATCACTAGGTGTGCAGGGTCAGGAGAACTGCGCATAGTTCAGAAATTGGGACAGCATGCCTTGTGTACTAGAAGGGAGATGAGATTGACTGCACAGATTGGTGAGTATGAAATGGATTAGGTAATCCTAGATCTGGGTTCAAACACGAATATGTTACCAAACCAAACATGGGAACGCATGGGTAGGCCCACATTGTAGTGGTCCCCTATTCAATTACGAATGGTGAAGCAACAAAAGATTTTGCCCATGGGGAGGTTGCAAGGGGTAATAGCTGATATTGAAGGCGTGAGCAAGCAGACGAAATTTGAAGTGATAGAGATTGTTGATGACAACAATCCCTATCCCACGTTACTAAGAATAGACTAGGCCATGGATATGAATGGAGTCATCAGCCTAAAGAAGTAGAAGATGATATTTGAGAGAAAGTCACTACACATAGTATTCCCGCTAGACCCAGCCGAAGGAGTGTGCTACACTGAACCAGTGCGCGATGATGAAAGCGACGATGAGCTGGATTGTATTTACCAGATAACGGTGCTCAAATAGGATTGGGTGAATCTGACCATAGATGGGAGAATCTCGTGGGAGCGCGAAAGCTCTTGAACTTTGGATTCAAACGAGGAAATAGAATGATGGAAGAATCGGTTGCACGAAGTGACAACGCTGAATTGCAACATGATGATTAGATCATTGCATTGTGTGAAAACAGAGGCAAGGGAACTACCAACATATCATGAAGTGATAGTGGTGGATGAATTCCTAGATAAATTTGAAAGCACAATACCAGAATAGCAATGGTTCGATGCGCTGAAATGGCCACTACGCACAACACCCGCACGATGGTGGAGTACACATCAAAGAAAGTTTGAGGACTGGCATAGATGTAGAAGGATGATGTGCCTACAATTTGGAAGACCCTAGCTTTGACCAAGAGTTGAGCAGCCAAGACAGAGAACCTTGTGCTCTCACCCGTGTCGATGGGTACAGACGTGTGCTGTTCATTCCACATGAACATACCCCAAAGTAGGGATCAAAAATCAGAAAGAAAAAACGCAGCATCAGGAAAAGCGACACGCGCCACAAACGTTCCACATATAAACATTCAAGAAGGTATGTAGAATCCTGAACAGGGTTCACCAGGTGAGATGAACTGATTGGGACCTACACGTACCAACGGTTGGATGGGCCTATAGGGCCATGTGCAAGGACCTGAGCATAGAAAGGATTCCAACGCTGAAGAGCAGAGACGAGACCATAAGAGTAGAGAGGAATACTAATACAACAACTCCTACATTTGGAACAATACGCGGGGACCATGAAAAAGGAATTATGCAGCAACACCAGGTCGAACATATGTAGATTCAGGAAGACGTTCGACAGGGGAACCTTAAATTTCGCGAACTCAAAGATCGGGTACGACTAGGGAAGAAAAGCGTGTTAATGGATACATAAATCAAATAACTGGAAACCGAATCCATGCAAGCATCTTGCATCAATAAACTAAGAATGAGAGGACAAGCTATGGGCCAAAATACTACTGCATTAGAATATTCCCATCGAGAATTTGTGGCTTTGCTACCATAGCTGCGACCGCACACTACCAGACAAAGTAACCAGGGGAGTGCACCGCATAAGGAAGAATGCATGACGTTGACTGTCACGAGGGAAACTGAGGAGTTCTCGCGGAATAGGTTGGAAGGTGCATTGAAGCCTTCCATAGGTAGTGCAACCACCTAACTATCTGTAGAAAGCACAGTCTCAGTGCTCCAAGTAATTGAAAGAGAGTGTGGGATTATAAAGGAGCATGTACGAGAGTGGTGTGATAAGGAGGTTGTGCACAGGATCGATATGTCACAGGGGTCACACCTGTACATGGGGGGTTGCGCTGCCACGTGGGTAGGTTGGGAAGTGACCATTGGTTTCATTGTTCATGACAAGATGTCCAAGTTAAGACAATAAGGAGCGGGTGGTGGGAAATTAATACACAAAGTTAGAACTAGATTTCGGATGATCTGCCACCAATCTTGCATTAATGATTCAAATGAGGGAGGAATGGTTGAATTTGAATTCAAAAAGGCCTATAAATCAAAAGTGGTTATCCACCGAACAACCCTTGGCATCTTGAGAATTCAGTTGGTGTGCTATCAATTGGGTATGGACATTATGAATTTAGAGGTTGTGAAAGCAAGTTTAGTGTTTGAGACATTGCTGAAAGAGACACAGGACTTCTTGAATAGAGTGATGTCGAAAACTGAGGGAGCCGCGCAGAGCCCTACACTGCTAGTGGGGGATGCACCAGAAATTCCTAAATTGCCCCAAACATCGAGGCCTAAAAAGGATCCACAAGCAACAGGACCAGTCTGCATGTCTCCGCGAAATGCGTGTTTTGGTAAACTGTCTATGGAAGACAAGGGAAAGACAGTTAATATTGAGAGATATGATGAGGAGGAGGATCTCTAGGCCTTCATAGAAGAGATTGAACTAGATGAAGAAATGGAGGAAGACATTCAGCCAGGGTGTACTGTAGCAAAACTACCCAAAGGTGCCCCTACCCCCGGAGAGGGAAAACAAAAGTACCCAAGGATTTGGATGTTGTTAAGAGCACACTTGAAACCCCACTCCTCCCAAATGGAATTTTGTTTGAGGGTTTAGTCTTGGGCCACATGCCCATGATGAAATTTAAAGATTGGGACCTTGCGGATAGTGAAAAGTTCCCACATTTGGAAACTAGCCAACTCATGAAACAAAGCAACGAGGGGTCGGTTACAGCGCTACAGCCACAAAAATGGTTGCGCAGGGTGGAGGAGCCCGAGCTATTCCACTTACTATGGATTCCATACTTTCATCGGGCATCAATCATGATATTTGTCATTAGGCAACTGCTTTTCCTAATGCATGATGGGTACTTGTGGCTGGAGGAGCCTATTCCCATCATGGCAGAGCTTATTCATAGGATTTCTCGGCTTCCTTGTATGGGAAAGGACCCCGTGAAAATAACTGGAAAAAGTGGAGACTTGGCATTCACAGAGGCCATAAAGAAGAAACACAAGTTGGAGAAAAAGAAGAGGGGATACATCATTACTGGCACTCAAGACAAAGGGGTGCGCGTAGCCACCACCCTAATGGTAGGAAAAGTGAAGAGAAAATGTTGCGGCAATGAGGTACCAGCAACAATCCTTTCACTAGATGAATAATGCGCAGAGAGGGTACAGTTAAAATGGGTGCAGTTCCTCTGTGAGGAGTTTCTGATGAAATGCAAGGAGGCCCAGGAGCAGGGTAAGGCATTCCACTACGCGTGGTTGCTCTTATCCATCTTGTTGGTTGTAAGGGAATTGCCTGAGGATAGTCAGTTTCCTCCTCTTGAATAGGACTTGCCAGAGGCAGCAAAATACGCATCGCTCTAGGCAACAAAGGATGCCACGCGAATCCGAGAGACCAAGATCTTCTGGATAGTCATGGAGGCAAGCATTCAGATGTGGGTCAACAAAAGGTGACACATATTCCCCACGATAGTTTGTGGAGCTTTGCAGACTTTAAGGCAGATATGCACAGTGTGTATATCAATGCACAGAAGGATTCGAAGCATAACTAGCCAATCTCCCTTTCATCAGAATTGATGATGTTGTTTTCGCGGTGCTAGACTCATGGCCACCTGAATGGCGTGCCCCAGATCTAGTAGTGTGCAATGAGATAGCGATACAAAGACAGAAGGATGCCACTAAGCCACTGGTAAAACAAAAGCAAAACGAATAATTCACCAAGGAGGTAAGGGCTTCTCGTGAGGTAGCGAAGGTTGCAGCAGAGCAGACCAAGGACACCAAAAAATCAGTAGCAGTTGGGGCCACCACGATGTGGGAGGAAGGAGGCTTGGACCTGACCACAGGACATGGGACAGACGACATGGTGGAAGGCATGGACCGAAGCACAACATCTACACAACTGAAACGATTGTGCGGTACAGAACAAATAGGGCCAGGGAAGAAGACCAAAACTTTCAAGCTAGATGAGGAACCCATTACACTAACAGAGGGTGACCTATACAACATTAGCAACACAGTTCGCGAGGTCACTAGGGAAGCACTCCAGGAAGCAATGATGGAGCAACAGAATGTGTTGGGGGCCCCTAGGGAACAACTGCAGGGACTTCATGTGTGGCCCACACAAGAAGGAATTGTAGTCACCTACAGTGCCATGGGTACATCAACAACAGAGCATCTATTGCAGGCCAAAATGTCTAACACCGTCGTGCTACTAGAAGGAGCACTGACAACAGACAACAGAGAGGATAGAGCCACGGTGGTTTAGATCAAGTGACTTGGCCTAAACTTGGCTGCCCTTCCACAAGAGATATTATACCAGCTGTAGGATGGAGCAACATTAGAACTCCATGCTAGGGAAGGACGTGCAGTGAAAATTCTCAGTGAATAGCGAATCAATATCGAGTAGCTTAGCCTACAACACGATGAAGCGTTGGTGCAGAATCAACATCTGGAGTAGATCGTAGAGGAAGCATATTGTCATGCCCTAGAGCTAGAAATTGCAATTGAGCTACCAATAGGAGTGCAGATCCACAAATTCACTAGTGGATTTCACAAGGCAAAGGAGGAAGTAGCGAGGATCCAGCTAGACCTCAACCAGTAGATTACTGAACTATGATTAAAGGTGCAATCGTCCACACTGCCAGAAGTTTTAGAATAGTGCACTAATGCTATCCAAAATGGGTTAGAGGATATAGGATAGGCAATGCAGACTTGTACACCTCTATTGGAAGAATCCTTCAAGGTCCTCACTGCGTTACAGGAGGACCCCACCATACAGTGCCTGGAAATAGAGGTGCAGGAGCTCCAAATGCAATATGACAGTGTATACGAGATGACATAGACAGTGATCCTAACTCAACGGAAAGTGAAGCTACAGTAGGTGAAGGCATTGAAGGAACAAGTGGATGTCGCGTAGCAAAAGGAGGCAGTACTTAAAGCACACATCTAGCCTTGGATTGATGAGGCCTTCAACATCACTGCTGACATTGAAGGAAAGCTCACACAAATGAAAGTGATGCAAGCTTTACGACAGAGATTTGCCTTTGATAGCAAGCATTCAGTTGAGTGAGTAGAGCAGATCTAGCAAATGGCAGAGCAGTGCGTTGCGGACCTTCGCGTAGCCCAGACATAGTTGGAAGGGCTTCATGCCAAGATCGCCACATAGTGACTTGGGACGAGTCACGATGATTGTGTTGGGGACCTATTGGGTAGAAGATCCCCCCATAGCATGTTTTTGGGGCTTAAAGCCCAAGTTTTGGTCAATGTAATGTAAAGACCCCACGAAATGCAGGCACAGAGCATGAGAGTATAGAATGAGTCATAGGGTTTTCTACCCTAAAATAATATAATTTAATGTAAAGTTGTGTTGGCCTACCCATGGTCCGTGAACCATGGAATTGTATAAATAGAGCGAGGCTCTAAGTGTAAGGACATATTTTTTGGGAGAAAGAAAATAATAGATAGATGCAAAGGCATGGTTAGAAGATAGAAGTGGATCTGAAGTGTGTTAGGTCATACTAGTAGGTAGAGGCTCTGCAGCTGAGTGCACAAAGGCCTAGTAGAGTTTGCAGCTAAGTGCGCAGGGCGAAGTCGAGTCTGTATTGAACTAAACTTGAAAATGATTATTAATAAAGATAAGTTGATTCTGACATATTGTACATCTATTGCGTAGATCTATATTTTGATGTTATGAATTAATGGTATCTGTTTATTTATATGCACGCACTTGTATGAATGCTATGTATGAAAACCTCCTAAGTAATTAAGTGAACATAACCTAATTAAGGAAGACTTTGGTATTTAACACTGGTCACATTGCGGCTAGAGTTACGCGAATGCAGTACCATAGGATGCAAGAAGCTCGCTGGTGCACATAACCTAGTAAGTGCAAAGGTAGAATCGCGTACCTATCGCACCATATGAGACATCCCCAGGGTGCGGAAACCTGGTTCCAACACCCTCCCATACTACTTTGGGTGAGACCTCAGTCTGTGCTTTGCGGACTATTGTCGAAAGGGCCAATAGTACCGAGATTTTCTTGGCTAAATCACCTCGAACCTGGGTCAGGCCCCACATAGCCAACAAGGCCAAATAAGAAAAGGAAGAAAAATATAGGAGGTAGCCCTATAGCACAAGGAGGGGAGGAACATTTACAAGAGGAATAAAGGATATTGCTACTACATTGGAAACCCTAGGCTCTCCAACAAAACCTAAGGCTAGAATGTTGGAAAATGTAACTAGGCTCAATCTTAATAATTATCATTGTGCCCGCGTCATTGTATATTTTATGTAAAAGAAAAAGAAGAAAGAGAAATTATTATTATTATTGTTATTATTATTATTATTATTAGTCAATCATGTTCTTCATGCTTCTAGGGTTTATTGAGTCAAAAGAATATTTGTCATGATTCAATGTATTGTACTTAAGTCAAGTCCTATTAAGACTTTTGGAAGAAAAAGTAAAAATAACATTATTTGAGTCAAAAGAGTCATTTTGTCACCCACAAGACCAGGTTAGACCTTCCTGGACAAGTCGACGTTGGAAGGGACAATTCGACCTTTTTGATGTGTATATATAATGAGAAGTTTGACCTCATTTGACCACAAATTGGAAAATTCGATTTTTGTGCAAGAAATAGTAGAAGACAAGCAAAAATCAAAGAAGAAAGAGTTAAATTCAAAGGAGAGAGAGTGAAGTTCTATAAGGAAGAAAATTAAAACTTTTGTCTATCTTTGTTCACATGGGTGAAGTATTAGGAAACTCTGTGAATTCTAGGGCCAAAATTATGTTTCTGTGAAGGTGTTGGGGAAACTATGTGAAATTGTAGGTCCGAAATTATGATCTAAAGAGCTTTTACCATTGTTGACTTGGTTGGACTTGACTTGGTTGAGGAAGGATTCAGGGAGGGGTTACTTGGGTCTTGTGGGAGGTCTTGGTCTTGGTTTTTGTGTCTTATATTTCTCACTTTGATATGATTCTTTTAGAAGGAAAGTTGGTTGGGTTTTCCCCCTTGCGGTATTTTCCCTTGGCTTGGAGCCTATCTCTTGTCTTCATTGTCTTTTGCGACATTCATAGTTTATGTTTTGGTTTTTTTTTTTTTATGGAAGAACATAATAAAAGTAATAATAAGCCAATATATATTCATAAGTAATTATTAGGTAAGAGAAATCATCCCTAATTTTCTACCCTATTGATTTATGAACATGGTATCAAAGCTCAGGTGAGGAGAAGGCAACATGAAGATCACTTTTTGTTAGCTCATTTGAATACATTTACATCAAATGCTTTGGAGGACATGATTTTCTATGGGCATAAGAAAGAAGACTCGAAGACCATAATTCACTTTTGAAGAAGACTACTATAATAGTTTTCTCTCTCTCCTATCATTGAAGGCTCTTGTTCATACATCATCATTCATTGAAGAAGTAACCATAGTAGGTTGAAGATATCTCTATAGAATACATCATTCAAGAACATCCTGGAATATCTTTAGAAGCATCAAGATTCTTGGGAACATCATCTACATTCTTGGAAATATCATCATTCATTATTGAAACAACTTGAATATACTATTGTACCAACCATCCTAGAAGTCATCATCCTAGGACATCTTTGAAGACACTTGGAATCATAAAAATTCTTGGAAGCCTCAAGATACTTGAAGGAATCATCATCAAGCATTTCCCTCCTTTGATAAGTACTCTATTACATTGCATGTATCAATCTTTAAATAAAATGGCATCATTTTGTAAGGAAGGAAACAAACTCGATGGGTCATCAAACTTCCAACCTTGGAAGAAGAGAATTTATTTGGTTCTCACAGAAATAGAAGTCATGGATCACGTTCTAGGAAAAGTGTTTAAACCATACAAGGGTAAGACTCTAGAATTGGAAAAGCACAATATGGAGAAGTTAGGGATCAAATATTTCTCATTGAGACCATCAAAGATCATCTTATGCCATTTGTTGTAGATTTGGGCACATCTAAGGGAATCTATGATAAATTGTTAAAACTATAAGTTGTTAGTACTATAGGTCAGAAAATATCTTTGATGATTCAACTTAACAAAAAAAGGTTATCAAAAAAATCAAGACTTGGCCTCATACCTTGTGAAAATATCACAATTGAAATATCAACTACAACGACTTAGAGAAGTTATATCTGATTCTAAATTGACCACTTGTGTATTCAATGCTTTACCTTTTGATTGGAGTAGTTTTATGACTAGAATCTATTCAAGAAAGGACACTCCAAAATTCAGTGAGTTATGGGATTTTTGTATTCTATAAGAATTAAGATTGAAATCCAAGGATGACACCGAACCCAACAATGAAAATTCTCAAGCTTTTGTTGCTAGATGAAAGAAGAAGTTTGAAAAAATTGGAAGATTTGAATCTAGTCAAAAATACAACAAAAACAACAATCAGCAACATGGAGGCCATGGCATGTCCAAATTAGAATGCTTTGGGTGTAATGAATATAGACAGCTTGAAAGGGATTGTCCCAAGGATCCTAGAAATAAGAAGAACAACAAGAGGAAAGAAAGAAGTGGATCTCATATTGCTAAAGAATAAGAAGCCAAGAAGAAGCCTAAGACTAAATAGAATACATATCTATACTACTGATGAAGTCGATAAATACCAGGTTTGCAAGAACTTTGGTTTTTTAACAGAAGATGACAATTAGAGTTGTAGCTATTTTAGAAAGTTGACAGTTTCTCTGGAAATTCACTAAGGAAACATACAATTTGAGTCACAAAAGTTGTTTATACTACATGTAGTCATCAGAGCAGTTGCAGTTACACTTATAAATGAATCTTGGGATTTACAAATTATGGCATAATGGAAAGATGCATATAACATTAGAAGAGTTAGAGTCTACATTATCAGTTTCATCTTATCAAAGTTTGGAATTTGTTGATGGTGCTAGACCCACCAACATGTAAGGGGATCTCCCTGGTAAGAAGTCCCAATTAGACCTTAGACCGTTTGGTGTATGAGTCCCAACAGTGAGCCATATAGCAATGCCTTGACCACGATTTCGTACAGAGGCAAGTAAGATAACTTTGTTAGTAGCAAGGGTATGACTGTTGTAGTGAGTCAAGGAAGGTGCATGAGAGGTTCTAACACATGCAGGCTGAGATGAGTGCACCCCTTGGCAACCTGTAACAATACTCGGATTGGAAGGGAACACATGAGTGAATATGCATCACAAGTTGGAAAGTGAGTCAGATGGCAATCCAAAGTGATGGTTAAACCAATCAACACATTTCAGAAATATTCATACATGCTCATACATAATAGTCCATACATGTGTGCATAGGAAAGAAAATACATATGCCATTTAGAGTAAACAAGATAGTTGGAATACAATATAACATATGCATGAAACGTGTTGGATATTATTATATAAGGAACTGTAAGTTCCAGTCATACAATACATCCATGTACACCCACTAGCCCCAACAGTGGAATGTTACAGCCACATCTGCCTGCTCCTCCAAAGAGATGTACTAGCTTCGTGCAGTGGAGAAGCCAAGGCACATTACAATATTTTCCAAGCTCTCTTTAAGATAGTCTTATCAGAAGCTTGGCTGACCAAAAGCCCTTACAATGAGTTATGAGGTTCTATTTATAGAAGAGGGTGGGATGACCCTTGACATTCCCCTTTGTGATAGTTCATCTACACTCATGACTCTTCATCTACTCTATGATTGTTACATCCAACTATTGACACTTGAAATTCCACTTCACATGACATTACATTACAATGCACATGTGCTCATGTGAAACGAAATGGCTTGACCAAGCCATGCAAGACATCACTGACACTTAGTCCATTGAGGTGAGACTAGCTCTTTGACATGCTTGTGATGGTGAAGGTGGTGCGCTAATGCCAAGCTTGGTCTTTTGTGATGGTGTGCATGCGCCCCATGGTGACATCTTGCTGAAGTGAACTCTTGCCTCTATGGCATATGGTGCATTGGTATGGATCCTTCATCTAACTCATTTGATAGCATGCACATTCTCTTCTTGGTTGCAGCTAAACCGACAACACACTGATGCAAGTGCTTGTGCTGATCTTCAAGTGTGTGATAGTGGTCATGGGCATCAACTTGTCGAATTACATGATTAGCTCCAGTTGGACTTGCTTCTTGTCTTCGCCTTGGTGAGTGTGTTGAATGGGTTGGATCACATGTGTACACATAATGACATTCATGCTTCTGAATTCCCTGTATCCAATCAACAACACTACTCACCATGTCTACTCTGTGCTAGCTGCTAGGATAGATCTATAACTTGTACAGACGCAGTTTTATCTGTGAGTGCATGTCACGCCCACTGTTGTTCCTGTTCTTGCTGGAACTCATTCGTCTGCCTGTGCATGTTCTTCCTCAAGTTTCTACTTTAGCACATGTAACTCCTCCTTTGTTCCATTATCTGTCTTCATGTGATCTTCATGTTGCATTGTCACCTCATAGCATGAGTCACTAAAGTTTCCTTCATTACCAGTGGATTTGTTTGAGCTCGCAACTTTGTTCCGCCTCTGTGTTGTCAACAACCTTCCTCTTGCATTTGTTTCATTCATTGCATCTGTTGCATTTGGTATGCTACCATCAGTTGTTATTCATGATGCTGCTTGTTATGATGTTGTTGTTGTCATATCTTGATGTCCTTGTCTATGAACAACTTGATATCTTCATGAGTAGGCAAGCTCATAGACATTTGATCGACTACATCTCTAGGTGTGCTCTAAATGGTGTCTTCGACTCTACTCAGTTGGAAACCATTGTACCTACACTGTTAAGAGGCAGATGAACACCTACAATACCTGGAGACATGGAAACACTCATGGAAAGAAATCCCTCAGTCGAAAACCGAAATAAACTTGAGAACTGACTTGCAACATACCTATGTGAATGATCATGAAGGTTGTGCAATTTCAGTCGGGAGGTCAGGAGACTGACTTCCAAGACTACGCAAGACATAATATGGGTTGTTGGGAGATTTACTGACTGTTGGAATTGCATAATGCACAATCTAGTCTGGTTGATGACTACTGGAATTGCGCAGTGCACAATCTTAGCTAGCAATGGCTACAAGCTCAATGGCTACATTGCACAATTTTTTGGGCCATTAGTCACTATCCCTGACAAATGCGAAAAGCATTCGTAGAGGACAATGCCTGGGTAGAAATGCACATTTCTAGAGGGCAAGGCAGAGCCTTCCTTCCTGGGATTGTGCAATGTTGTCTAAGTGAAGGTAGAGTCCAGGCCGAGATTGCCTAGACTCGCTGACGAGCAAATGAACGTGAATCTGAGTGTGAATGAATGGTGATACTGAGTGTAAGCATAAGTGAATGATCATTCATGCAAACGGTGAATGGAAGATTCAGAAAATGGAACAACATGCATGTGGGTGAGGCGAGTCGTCGAATCGGCGACCGTTCATGAAAAATAGTTTCATGCATGCGATAGAAGTGAGATAGAAGCAAAAACTGAAACAATGCTAGTAAAAGCTAGTATGTATCAAAATGATAGCAAGCGCTCACTAAAATCAAGTAGAAAACGTTCATAAGAAGCAAGAAAAAAAAAGCGCCAAAAATGCAACACAAGTCCTCGAAAGTGGGCTTACCCCATAAAGGCTAAGATGAGTGGGCCGACAACTCCTAGATGTGATGTGGGATGACAGAGCTGGAAGGTTGATGTGAGGAATGATATTTGTGGCGTCCAGTTGATGAGTTTTGATAACATTGAGGTTGTGATGCGCATGCCACAAATCTTGGGAAAGTGACACTTGGTGGGAGGTTTCTGAAATGATCCTTGCATGTAACCTCCAACTGCTAAACACAGATCCCTGAAACGAGGGAAGCCTTTACATGTTGCCTTGGGAGAAGTAGCCCTTGCGCACAATTCATTTTTGCTTGGTCTCAGAGGGAACCTATCAACTTAACTACACATGCAAGAGCCTGCTTGACTGCTGGGAGAAAATGCACATTTTTGGCTGGGAGCTAGGTTGGCTACTTAGGATATTTTCACAATTTCTAGGCAGAGAAACTGACTGCTACCCAGATTTGCACAAATTTTGGGCTGAGCATCCCTGTTGGGGAAAATTGCGCAATTTTCAATGTGAGTGTTGACTGCCAGAATTGTGCAATTCTGGAGCCCAGTAGGCTGCTAGTAAGGATTGCACAATTTATGGAGGGAAGGATGGTTGCCCTCCAGAATTGCACAATTTCTTGGGGGAGCTGCTCAGCCTGTAGTTGTACCGATTCCGAGTGATCAGCTAGGGAGGGGAATACATCAAGCTTTGATCGAAAGGCTGCCTTTGTGCAAGCAAAACATTGAAATTTGTGAACTTGATGAAGCAAGACAAGCTATTGTGAAAAGTTGGTGGGGAGGATCCAAAATGAAGCTAAGGCAAAATTTTGGAGGTTGGTTGTAGCCGCTACAACAAATGGTGACACACTAGTAGAACTCAAACTCTCTTAATTGACCTTCTTCGTGAAAATAGATTCTAACACCTCTGGAAGTATTATTCAGTTCTCAGCTCATCTTGGTTTCACACTAGCTTTTGTAAGATGTAGCATCTGCCAAACTCTTGGTTGATTGACACACACATTCCAAGCCAAGGAAACATAGTTGTTTAGATTGGGGTTGAGCATTATATGGGTGCACAAGTAGTATAGTCATCAGAGTCGTACTTTCATCTCTGGTGTTGCTCAGCTACCAGCAGGCCTGGATAGTATCCCGGCAGAGTCACATAGAAACACAAGCATGGATCCACTGCCAGCGAGACTGGTTAGTACCCCGGAAGAGTTGCTTGCATCACCTCTCTACACAGAAAGCCTTTCTCTTCTTTCACCTTATTCATTTTTCATTTTTTCAAACTTTTTTCAGTTTTTCATTTTTTCATTTTTCATCTTCATAACTATGCATAGCACTTATTCATTTCAAAGGCAGAATAGGGATCCTGAATTATTGAGAGCAGAAGAGGTTGTTCCTGCAGAGAAGTAGTTTATTATACCTTTGACGTGCTTATTAATATTTTCCCGCTCACCTTACTCTACTTGACTGAGCTGACAAGTGTTAACCAAAAAAAACCGACTAGAGTACGTGACACTAGTTAGCACGCAAGCATTGTGTTTTCGCCAAGGTTCACTTCGAACAATACGTATTTTCCATCGACGTATCATGGACTAAAAGTAACAAGTTCTTCATATAGAGGCAGGATGACAGATAACCACGTAGTGATAGCTACAGAAGGCCTCTTGTACATTACCCAGCTTGTTTCAAGAGTCATACATGGTTTCATGCGAAACTATCCTACAAAACAAAACAAGAAAACTAACAAACAACAAAGAAAAGAAAAAAGCAACACAAAAGAGAAAGCAAAGCAAGTAAGAAATCAAGAAAGCAAGCAAGCAAACAAACAAACAAAGTAAGCAAACAAGCATGCAAGCAAACAACTCAAAAGCAGACACTACTCCTACTCCTAAGCTAACAGTGCATGGGTCATCTCACGTGAAGTGATACTTCCAATGCAGCCACCAATGCATTGGTTGACCCATGTTGGTGAAGAAATTGTTCGAAAAAAAGACATCTGTGTGAAACAACAAACAAGAAAGATGTAATAGTGAAGACAAATACACTTCGAGCTTACAAGTGACCACAGAACAAAGATGAGTGAAAGTGCATGACATGCATTCTATGGTGCTGCCATGATGTTGTGATACACTACGTGCAGATGTTGAGTGTATGCATTCTCTTGAATGTGACATGCAAGCAAATGTGAGAAAGGTAGACCACTTGTGTTGTGCATCTATGCTTGTTGTGTAAGATTCCTCCAATGCATGAGTGATGGGATCGTGCAATTCGAGTGGAGGAAGCAAAATATTGGTGTTTGGTTGATCTTCAATGCAAAGCAGAGAGTGATGAGGAGCCTTGACTGTTTCAACAATTTCCTAAATGGAAGTGAAACCAACCTTAGAATAGCGAGGGCCTGACATAACCATGAGATTGGGCTGAAGTGCCTCAACAGTCTGGGGGGTTTCGACCTCATGGATACATAGATCATCGTCGACCAATGCCTTGGATAGATTAACAACGGTTGAATCAACATCATGATCAAATGAGGAAGTGAGTAGATCATGACAAACAAGATAAAAAATTCAGGATGTTTGTCGACATCCTCATGATTTGATGAATCGGGTAGAGGGGTAGATGAGAATCAAAGATGTTCACCCTCTGTGTTTTCAAGAAAGATAAATGATAGATTGAACAAATTTTCCAAGGAAGATGTGTCCTCTCCGCACTGGAATGACAGACTGACATCCGAGGTTTCCTATGAATGATCAAAGTAGAAACATCTAGAAATGGGTTTACACAAGGGAAATCAGCCGTGGCAGAATCACAAGGGATGTCAAGATGAAGCGGATGAGGCACGGTTGGAAGGGAGTCATCCTTCACCATAGGCCATTCTTTAGATTCCTACACACACTCATTGTTGAGTCTTGAAAATGTCATTCATTTCCATTACACTTTCACTATTATGTCCATTTTATCACCTCCATTTCACTACTATGTCACCACATTCATCCCACTTTCATTATCATTGGGCCACATTTATGTTTTTACAATCTTTATTAATTCTAAGCCTTTTAAGTGAATTTGTGGTTAAAAATTAGGAAATAATGTGCATAAGCTTATACCTAACCAATGGGTTGATATTGTTGACATGTGTAGGTTGAAAGGAGGCTTCTAGAAGACTCTTATGTGGCACTCTAAGGCCAAATTCGAATTTGAATGGAAAGAATCATGGGATCATGAGGATATGTGTCACATCTCCTAATTGTATTGTAACTCTAAAAAGACATGTGTCTTGTCAGTTCCTGTTTTGATTAGGACTCTAGAGGTAGAGGGAGAGATTCATGGATTATAATTAATAAGATGGCTCTCATCTTTTTGTATAAATAGGAGATCTCTCTCCTTCATTGTAAGTCTTTTTAGTCCCTAGTTCTTAAGATTGTAGTTCTTCTTTGATGGCTTTTGAAAGCTTTGGAGAACTTTGTTGTACTTTGTACTTTTGAAGAATTTGAATAAAGCTTTGATGTTCTCAACATGGATGGAGATGTGAAGTAGATGTCATGGAGCACATTAGAATGTAAGGTAGAGTAGATTTCATTTTGTAAATATTACTTTGTTTTGATTTGATTACTTTCAAGTTTGATAGATTAGATTTTTCATTCATGCAATTTTAATTCATGCAAGTGTGTTCAATTTTGCTTTGATTTCATAGGTGACAGAGGGCCCCTGCCTTGTATAGTTGTCATTTAATTTTGCATTTAATTTTGTTATGCTTATGTATATTAGCTGTACATAAATTGCTTTCAAGTTGATTGTAGATTAGTGATGCACATAGACTTTTAATGACTAATGACATGATAGAATCATCTTGTCCTTTTTCTGAAGCAGCAAGGATACTGGGTCTCATAGTCACTAGCTCATTGTTTGGTTATTACATTTTATCTTGATTGAACTAATGACATGATAGAATCATCTTGTCCTTTTGCTGAAGCAGCAAGGATACTGGGTCTCATAGTCATTAGAAAACCAACAAGAACAAAACCCCAAAAACAACATAAACTATAAAACAACGAAGTAAGAGAAAGGTTAACTAAGCACATATAGTGCACCACACTTCATCAGTTTATGATACCCATATTGATAATTTATGTAGAGCAATTTGAGACGTTAAATTGACTAGACATTTTGGCGCCGTTGCCGGGGAAGTGTAATTAGGAGACCTTATTTCTTACATCTGAAAAAAAAAAGTTAATAATTCTTGAGTATGCTTTCCTCTTGCACTTTGTGTGATCTGGAGGATCAGAAAAATAATTATTATGTAAAAAAAAAAAAAGAAAAAAGAAAAGAAAAAAGGAGACAAATTAAACTTTAACATTTCAATTGATTCAAAAAAAAAAAAAAAAAATGATGATGGAAAAAATGAAACTCAACTGCTTTGATAGGTTCAAATTGACCAAAATTGTCTGGTTATGCTTTGTAGTGGTCTTCAAAACACTGTATCCTGTTTTAATAAGGTTTTGCAACTTAGCTGCGGAAACTGCCCTGATTCCGCAGCTAGCACCAGATTCCGCAGCAAACATAAGATTCCGCAGCTGTTTCAAGGTTTAGCAGGTTACAAATGTCCAATGAAAAACCGACCACATGGGCATCTCCAGAATTGTCTCGACATGGATCCTATCCTAGTCACCCAGCTCAGATCGATGAAAAATCAGCCTAAGACTTCAGTTAAAATCTTGCTTTTAGCATGTTTTCTTTGAAGTCTTTGCTGCCTGAAATTGAAAAAAAAAACCCTTGTGTGGCTTTCAAAAGAGTGTATGTGGCATCCAATTTATGTGAAAATTTTTAAAAACCTCCTAATATCAAAAACTTGAAAAATCTGCATATTGATTTGATGTTTTGGGCTCTTCATGATTTCGTTTCAGTGCATTCTCATCCCTTTGTAAGCAATTGATTTGCATTCATTTGAACTGTGCATCTTATTCATATAGGAAGCCTTTGGTTTTGAAACGTTTTTGGAAAGCCAACATAGGAAATTTCTCAATCATAGCAAAATCTGAAACCTATGGAGGCCTACATAAACTATGCAAATAGATTGAAAGTAGAAGCTTAAAGCATGCTGCAGTCACCAATACCTAGAGAAAATGCTGAGCTCATGATCTCCATTGTAAGCCTCACAAGCTTCTTTGAATTCTTGGTTATTGGCAATTCGCTCATTCCCCATATTTGCTGTTGACTGTACCTGAAAACAATCTTTCTTTGAAATCGATTTTACAGAGCATTTCACTTCACGAATTTCATTTGAATACCTGAGGCTAAAACTAAATTATGTGCATACTACCGCTGGCAAATCGTCCTACCTCTGATTCAAAAACTTTTACAGCCGAATGCAACAAATCCATAAAGTGCAGAGCAATAAAAAAAAAGAAAAAATTAATTCAGAGAAAAAAAAACGTAAACAGAGAAAAACGTCAAACTTCACACGCTTGATTTTCCCAAACAGAGACGAATTTCAAGAAAATATAACATGGGTTTTTTTGCCAGGTGGGTCAGTTAGATAACCCAGAAACTGTTTGAGGAAATTTGTGGCGGTCTGGGAGAAATATGCGGTTCTTTGGAGCGTATTTTTGAGTGCCGCGTGAAAAAAACAGAGTTTTTAATTAAATGAACAGCTGTGATGTAATTCCGCGTGCCTAAGGAGGAGAAATCTAATTAGGAATCAAATTATGTGCTGTCATTTAACCTTGCTCCACCTCATCTCATGATTTAAGGAGCGGACAGTGATTTAATAACAGTTTGAATTGAACACGACACTGTCTAACTCCATTACATACGGCTCTTAACAGCAATAACGTGACCATAAAACTCCGCCAAGCAAGAGGGACACTTGGAGGACTCAATTACATGAGTGACACTGGGTTGCCTTTATTGCTTCCACGGGCTTGTAACCTGAAGAAATTGGATTTACAGTTCACGTTTTTGAGCGCAGAAAATCATTGCGAGTTACTTCATTTATGCACTAACCTTGAAGTTCTAGAGGTACGGAATGTGATTGGAGACAGAGGGCTAGAAGTATGTTGAGTCTTGAAAATGTCATTCATTTCCATTACACTTTCACTATTATGTCCATTATATCACCTCCATTTCACTACTATGTCACCACATTCATCCCACTTTCATTATCATTGGGCCACATTTATGTTTTTCCAATCTTTATTAATCCTAAGCCTTTTGAATGAATTTGTGGTTAAAAATTAGGAAATAATGTGCATAAGCTTATACCTAACCAATGGTTTGAGATTGTTGACATGTGTAGGTTGAAAGGAGGCTTCTAGAAGACTCTTATGTGGCACTCTAAGGCCAAATTCGAATTTGAGTGGAAAGAATCATGGGATCATGAGGATGTGTGTCACATCTCCTAATTGTATTGTTACTCTAAAAAGACATGTGTCTTATCAGTTCCTATTTTGATTAGGACTCTAGAGGTAGAGGAGAGATTCATGGATTATTATTAATGAGATGGTTCTCATCTTTTTGTATAAATAGGAGATCTCTCTCCTTCATTGTAAGTCTTTTTAGTCCCTAGTTCTTAAGATTGTAGTTCTTCCTTGATGGCTTTTGAAAGCTTTGGAGAACTTTGTTGTACTTTGTACTTTTGAAGAATTTGAATAAAGCTTTGATGTTCTCAACATGGAAGGAGATGTGAAGTATATGTCATGGAGCACATTAGAATGTAAGGTAGAGTAGATTTCATTTTGTAAATATTTCTTTGTAGAATGTAAGGTAGAATAGATTTCATTTTGTAAATATTGCTTTGATTTGATTTGATTACTTTCAAGTTTGATAGATTAGATTTTTCATTCATGCAATTTTAATTCATGCAAGTGTGTTCAATTTTGCTTTGATTTCATAGGGGGCCCCTGCCTTGTATAGTTGTCATTTAATTTTGCATTTAATTTTGTTATGCTTATGTATATTAGCTGTACATAAATTGCTTTCAAGTTGATTGTAGATTTGTGATGCACATAGCCTTTTAATGACTAATGACATGATAGAATCATCTTGTCCTTTTGCTGAAGCAGCAAGGATACTGGGTCTCATAGTCACTAGCTCATTGTTTGGTTATTGCATTTTATTTTGATTGAACTAATGACATGATAGAATCATCTTGTCCTTTTGCTGAAGCAGCAAGGATACTGGGTCTCATAGTCATTAGAAAACCAACAAGAACAAAACCCCAAAAACAACATAAACTATAAAACAACGAAGTAAGAGAAAGGTTAACTAAGCACATATAGTGCACCACACTTCATCAGTTTACGATACCCGGATTGATAATTTATGTAGAGCAATTTAAGACGTTAAATTGACTAGACATGGGGTGACTAGTAATGCTTGATAGGGTGATGAGGTATTGAGGGTGGTGTGGTAGACAACCTTCATGATATGAATGTTATATTGTATTTTTGGGTGGTAATTTTTCTTAGAATGTTACGAGACTTACTTTGTGTTCATCAATTCTTGGACATGAACACAAATTTGGTGGGTTAGAAACCTATTGTGGAAATATTCTTGATGTACCTGGCCTCTAGTTCATGATGTAACTCATAATATCCTTACTTTGGTATGTTAATACATATTCTCTCCTACTTGCTCAAATTTTCCCTCCAATTTTCTTTGGCTTAGACCAGAGACCTTGCCTTTCTATTTGCGAGTTGCTTTTCTGGTTGTAAAATGCTTTAATCACTAGATTTTTGGGTGCGAGGTAAGGAAATCTTTTTCTAAGTCCTCCATTCCACATAATGCCTCAAGCTTCACCTCTATGGTTTCACAATGGTATTTTGGGGATCCACATTGATTTAGGGAACAATCCTCTCTATGAGCAAGGTGGTTTATGGGTGGAAACAAATATTGCTTGATTATTTTCTAAGATAGGAACTAGTCCTTCTTGATCGATGTATGCTTCCCTATGTTTTCACTTTCTAAGCATGGGTTCAATCTCCACTAGTTCTAGTTCTTCCTCATTAGGAATTGAAAATGATGAGGTAGAGGGATTTGTGTCATGGTGGTGGTAGTTGGACAGGGTCACTTGGTGGCTCATATACCCAAGCTCGAGCCTAATCTTCGTTTTAACACTTCCACATTTAAACTCCATTAAAGATGCAATAGGAATTGATTAATCTAGGGGAGGAAACAATTAATGAGAGGGACTGTCATTAAGACATGGAGGTTATAACAATTGTGGCTAACTTGGTTCTCTACGAGTGACTAAAATCACTACCATGTAAGGTCATATTTGAAAGGGGTGATGTGAAGAATGAAATTCGGATGATGTTTAGATGAGATCAAATTACAATTCAAGGACATAGGCAATTGCATGACACATATTGATGTTTCTATTATGCATGGAAAAGGACTTGCTCCAAATAGTCTAATGGACTCAATGCACATTTAGGTGGATGCTTCCACCCCTTGACCACCTTTTGATAATCCATTGGATGTTTGGATTTTTTATATCAGTTAGGTATTTTATTCAATTTGGGCTTATGGAAGATGTTAATTTCTATTTATTTATTACATTAAAAACTATGGTTAGTAAATCTTAACCTTGCTTTTTCCATTTTCTAATATTTATCTCTTTACTAGACAATTTTTTTTTGTTTTTCCAATAATTTCGTTTCCCACTAGAAAAACAAAAAAAATAATAACTGTTTCTTGAACAATATAATATTTTTTTTTTATTAATAAAATCTTTAACTTATAAAATATTAATTTTAAGAAAATAATATTTTTTTTCAAAAAAACCTAAAGTATCATGATTCAATCGTAATTTAAAATACATGAAAAAATTCTCTCTCCTTTTTGTACGTATATATTAAGAAAAATTAAATTATAGGAAAATAAATCCCTATAATAAATATATCAACCTACAAAACAGTAAAATAATTACAAACATGTAAGGAAACTTTAATACCATTTAATACAAAATTAAATAACCTATTGGCTAAGAAAACAAAAAAGTTATTATCCCATGCCTAATAACTTATTCTACTACATAAAATCAACTTTCCTTTATAAATATGTTATGTTTTACCCTGCTTTCGTTTTTATTTAATATATATTATATTTATTAATTTACATTTACTAAGCTATATAATCTATTAATCCTTTGAATTCACTGCCAACTATAAAGGGATCATGAGAGCCAACATAAAAGAATAAAAATGTCTTTCTCTATCAAGTTTAAAGAATATGATTAATATCGGTAGAATTACAAAAATGTCTTTCTCTATCCAGTTTAAAAGAATATGATTAATATTGTTAAAATTACCAGGAATTTTGTATAATGTAAAATAAATGAATATGATTAATATTGGTAAAATTGTAAGGATTTTGTGGGATATAAAATAAATATATGAGTATATGGTAAAAGTAAAATAATATGAAAAAAATAAGAATGTTTAATTGAATGTTAATTTTTAAAATGTTATAGGGAAAAAAATTAAGAATGTTAGTTTTTAAAATGTTATTTTTTAAGGTAGTATTTATAGGGATTTGAATTAATGACTTATGGCAAGAATGTTTTAAAAATATATTCATTTACTATCAAACTAAAATTTTATAGGATGTTAAGTTTTAAAATATTATTATAATTAAGTGTTAATTTTTAATATATTGGTAACATTTAGTGTTTATTTTTTATTTTTATTTTATTTAAATCAAACGGTAGTTTTATGTAATTTAAAATACATTTTTAAATGTATAGATAAATTCAAGCTTGTGATATAAGCAAATCTCTACTTAAACAAAATTTGACAAAAGAAAAAACAGAACATAGAAGATTTAAACTACCACATTTAGAGCATTATTAATTTTCAAAGTCCTTAGGTAGTGAACTTTTATTTAATTCACCATAAATAATTTTATAAAGGTTCACTACCTAACCATCATCATCAATACTTTTTTTTGTAGGCTGGGGTGGGACTCTCCGATTTACATGTCCATTAAGTACCCCTCAACGGGGGAAGGGTAGCCCAAGATTTGAACCCAAGACTTCTGGTTCAGTGAGACTTACATGTCCATTAAGTACCCCTCAATGGGGGAAGGGTAGCCCAAGATTTGAACCCAAGACTTCCGGTTCAGTGAGACTTCATTTCCACGGCCATTGCCGCTTGAGCTACCCCATGTGGACAACCATCATCATCAATATTATTTAACTAACTATAAATAATTTTTATAAACTAGATTCTTCATCATTAAAAATCACGACGTAATTACCATTGTGAAGATTCTTTACCACTCATTACTTATATGATTAGCCTACTCATATAAATTGACTGAGTAGTAAATATTGATAGACATCAATCCATAATAAACATCAAAGCACTTCATAATACATCTCAAGATGTTAAAAAAAAAATATAAAACTAAACTAGATTATAGATTTATATTATATATAATATATATATATATCATACTTTGAGAAAACATAAAATAAGAGTGGAAATTTAACTCATTTAATATTGAGATTTTTAATTTGTAAAATTTTTTTTGTTATAATAATATGAACCAATAATCATAACCAATGACTCCACATATTGAAAAAATCATAACTCATTTCATATAAAACTCATATCACAAATTTTTAATTAATTCATTTTAGTTAAAATGAAATTACTTTTAAAATAAAATATTAAAAAAATTATAAAATAAAATTAAAAAATAAATACTTTTAAATATAAATATTAAAAAATTATCAATTAATTAAATTAAAATTCTAGCTTAATATAAAAATAAACAAACCTACTACCGCTGAAATTTTTAATACTTCACTTTATTATATCAAAATAATTATCTGAATATTATATGGAAAAATCAAGTTCAACCGACCGCCGCTCATCTTGATGGAACGAGCACGTCGCCGTAGCCCGCATTCGTTGCATAACTATTCATTCTGGTAGTGCGATGCGAATCTTCATTATATTTTGCAGATCAAGACCTACCCACCCTTCTCTTATCCTTCATTTTCAAGCAAGAAAGGCGTGTTTGAATTTGTTTATGAACTGCAACATTATTCTTGCAAATTTAATTTTCTATAAATCTCTGTAAGCTGTAACATATTTAAAAGTCCTAGTTTTAGCAGGTCCGGGTGCATACAATCTATATACCGGGTGCATACAATCTATATATCCGGGCGTATATATATATGTATATGGGAAAGTGGCATTGGCACTTTTTCTGTTCAATTTTGTCTAGAATCATAAATTAAAAAAAAATATTCATAGATTAGGATGTTGATGGTACATTTTAAGAAATATATATATATTATATATATATATATATATATTATATATATATTTAATATAAAAATTGAAGTGTTGAATAGTATCTATTAAATTAATTTGATCTTATAAGCACTATATATGTGTGATGTATTTTGATTTTGATGGGAAATATACTTATATTTTTGTGTGTAATCTATGTACTGTGCCTTCTCAAATTTCGAAGTTCAAGACCTAAGAATTGCCAAAAATATAAAATTGTCAAAATAAGAAAATTGTGTTGTGATCTAGTGGAATAAGTGGTTGACCACCCATATCCGCCTTGATCGTTCCTCCCCCCAAGAAGCAATGGTCTATATTGCATTGAGTGCATCAATGCGATGAGGAAACTTTTGTTGAACTTGGCCTTGGTAAGACACATGCCTTGGTGTAGGAGTTGACTTGCTTTGATAACTCAATATAGTTTGATCCTCTGCTGGGGAGTGCTCTTAATATGTGTGTCAACAATCTGATTAGTTCTGGATTATTTAATTCAATCTTGCTTTATCTTTGTGTTAGTGTGAATTGCTCTATGATCTTTAATGTGTCTAATAATAGTGGAAGGTATGGCCAAAGGCAGTTCACATTGAACACTAGGTGCGGGCTAAGGAAGGGGGCTGCGTAGCTTAAAAGAATTATCAACCACCACCTTGGTTGTGGAGTAAGGTTCATAGTAGAGTCATCAAAGCTTTTGATGGGCCTCTACAAGGAATTCCTTATACAAATGTAACCAAGCCTTCTCTTCTACTTGAAACTAGTGTGACACCCTGTGTTGATCATGACATTGTTTATACTTAGTATTTGCTTTCTGTAAGAGATCATGGATTTGCTACCATATTTGCTGAATTCATTTAATAAAATTGGTATCTTTTTAGCTTTAGATTGAATATGTGCATATTTAGTGCATGTAGTTGTAAGGGGAAGCGCAACATCAATGGGACCTAACAGTTGGAATCCCATGCCCACTTGAAATACTTCTATAGTATTTCCAATGTCTCCTCCACTCAAATGCGCACTACTACTCGAATGTAATGTGCCTTTAATATCATCTTGGGATTCTCACTTGAAGGAACACAAATGTGTCCCAGGTAGCACAACTGTGCATCCTAGAGGTGGAAGTTTGGAACTTTCTTACATATCATCCACTCCTGGTATGTGCCAATGAATTCCAATTCATGGTTGTATAGTTGTGGCCATCCAGAGGTATTATTCTCACCAGAGTTGAGAATGGTGGTTAGTGCCACTTTTGGAAACAATCATAATACTGAGAGTGGGGGGGCAGGGGGTTCTGATTCATACTTGGCAAGCATCCATATAATGAGCAACAATATAAAATCAACATACAAGCACACATCATGAGCATCATACACATGAGACACAAGGTTTTACATGGAAACCCTTTTGGGAAAACAACACCAAATCTTGTTGTTGTTATTGATGTAAATAAGAGCACCTACTCTATTACATCAATCTGTTTTGTGAGCACCCACTCACAGGAAGAAACAACTCCCTTTGATTGTTTTATAGCACTGACTAGCAAGAAGCACCAACTCCCTCTTTTTGTAGACACCTGTCCAACTTACTCGAAGCACCATGTGAGGCACCAACCTCACGGATTTTTTGTAAGCACCAACTTGCAGCTCCTTGGATTTTTGCAAGTCAACTTATAGGAGACACCAACCTCCAAGCCTTCTCAAGCACCCACTAGAGATGGAAGCACCAACTTCCTGTATGCAAGCACAAACCCACACTCAAATAGGAACTGGATGTTCTCTGTAATTGGCAGCCACTTTGCCTAATCTCAACTTTGTTCTCTGCTCACTCTGTAGTATCCCACTAATATGCTCAACAATAGTCACTCATCACTGTCCACACTATTTTTTGTAATCTAATCTTCATTAACATGCACTCATCTCTTGGCCTCTTGCTCTCCACAACACACACACATCTCTCGACCCTCTTTCTATGCACATGCACCTTTGACCTTTCTCATACAACACAAGAAACTACAACCCTGCTCACTCAACACATGAAACTATAACATTTCTCACACATCATACATGCAACTTCCTCACACGCAACGCTCAAGAAATTTTCTTCTTTCACACAACAACGCAACTCTTAGGGTCTCTTCTCTCTGCATAGGCACTCTTGGCCTTTTCTATGTAGAATAGGATCTCTCTTAGCCTTACACAATAATGCACTCACTCAGAGATTTTCTTCTTAGCTCACTTTCCCCCTTGATGCTCCTTGCTTCAGATCAAAATTCTTTCTTTAGATGATCAAATTGACACTAAATGAGGTCGAAGTTGCCTATATATATACTAATATGAGGAGGTTGAATAGCCTTTCTAGGCTTACTTGTCATTGGCAGGGCCAACTTGTGCTAGGAAATTCATAAGGACTTTATAGACTCCAAAGAATATCTTTTACATGTTACATCTAGCCTAGTAGGGTTTTATAAAATTGACAAGGAGTCTCTTGACTTAAGAAAAATATTGTTTTGGCATGACAAACTCTAGGAACATGAAATTCATTCTTGGCTAGATGAATAATAAATTGAAGCATGAAACCCATGTTTAAAAATAATATTTTTCTTGTAACATAATATATACATAATGATATGGGTACAATGACAATTATGAAGATTGAAACTAGTTACATTTTCCAATTCTCCCTCTTCACTAGGGAGGTATTCATAATTGTACAATTGAAACAAGGATATTCTCCAACTAAAGAGTTCTCATAAGAAGATTCAGATTGGTAAGTCAACTTTAAGCATCAACATCATGACCAACATTGTCAAAATAGTGAGGTCTTAACTTGACAAGCTCTTTTTATATCAAAGCATAATGCTAGGAGGCTTTACATGAGATACCACACTACCTCTTCAAGGTACATGCCCCATCCAAATTTTCACTAGGTATGTGCTTTTAGGACTACTCTTATCTTAGACTCCCAATCTTCAAATAATATTGATCCTCTTCAAGCACTCTTGTCTTGTATAACTATCCAATCCTCATATAGTGTTGATCAACAAGAATACTTCCTATGTTGGATTCTCTATCCTCAAGGACTATTAATCTCATATGCTTATCCAATCCTCTATCTGTTGAGCCTCAAACCTGCACCTTCCTATACACCCTCTCAGCCTTCTTTCTCCACTCACTTCATTCACCCAGTTGTTAAATCATTGCATTATAATCTAAAAAGGACTTTTTATATGGTTTTCTGACTATGCTTATGACTGTTGTTTGGTTTAGTTTTTTTGTTCATGTAGCCGCGGAAACTTGTCAGTTTCCGTAGCCAGCACAGGATTCCGCAGTTATTTTGTTAAAAGTTGTGCTACAGGTGTCCTATGAAGAAACGAGCTACGTGGGCAAGCTCCAGGTGGCGGATACATGGAACGTGTCCCTTCAAATCAGCCAAATCATCCATGGAAGGTCACGGTCAACGAAGGTCAAAGACGAGACCAACCAAAGAGTTCAGCGGTCGCACGTCTCTATTTTGAGCACGTGAATGTTACGTGGCACAACCCTCAGCTCACGAAGGCACCAACACACCTGGAGATCATTCCCGAGACCTGAATCCAACAGCTACCACTCCGAAGATTTAAGAGACATGATGACAGTTACACTAGATCTTGGCTGAAGGGATCTACGTGTCTTTAGAAACGTAGTTAATAGCGTAGGAGTTTTTTAATTAGATTTAGCATTTTGGCATTATAAATAACACGTCGATGAACGCTGTAAAAAAGAGCTTTTGCATGTGAATTTTGAACTGTTTATGTGAATTTCGAACTGCTAGTTGTCACCCCACTGTTTTTACATATGTTGCTGTTTTAATACATGAGAAGACTGTTCTGAGTTCATTCATGTGACTATTTGTTGACTGGTTGAAGTGGCAGAGGGCCCCTGCGCGCTGAAGCCTTGTAAATTTTCCATTTAGTTTTATTATGTTTTTGTTCTTTTATCATTAGCTTGTACATAATATACTGTTCGATGTTTCTGCTGTTTATATTTTCACCCCTGTTTTCTTAGAGTTGTCAACTGATCAGTACTTTTCTGCAGGTTTTCTTAGGCAGCCCGGACAATTTTTCATCATTTTGATAACTATTGGCATATGAGATCATCTTGTCCTTCTTGCTAACTTTCATTTTCTGAAGTTTAATTTCAGCACTGTCTTTTCCAAGTTGTAATTTGCTTATTTATTTTTCTGTTATTTAGATATCATATTGCTCATCAGTTTATGGTTTCTTTCTATAGTCAAGTGACTCTATTAGCAAGAAATCAGAATATTACTAACTGTAGTGTGATTTAGATATCATATTGCTTAAACTTGTTCATGGTTGCTTTCCACAAGGTAGATTGAGCTGAATGGTAAAGGACTTGAAGAGTTCAAGTAGTGTGATTAGTTTCTTTTATGCAATTTAATTTCTTGTCATTTAGATATCATATTGCTTAAACTTGTTCATGGTTGCTTTCCACAAGGTAGATTGAGCTGAATGGTAAAGGACTTGAAGAGTTCAAGTAGTGTGATTAGTTTCTTTTATGCAATTTAATTTCT
>APFE030494423.1:0-12389 GCA_000404065.3 Pinus taeda | reverse complement strand
GCGATTATAGGATATTGATCTGAGGGTTAGGCTTCCAGCGAGATGGTTGAGGTAACCACTTCGCCCACAAGCTCCGAGTCCGATGGGCATTCATGATGTTAGGGTTGAGGGCGCTCTGCAACAGCGCGATTCTGTGTATGGTGCTCCTGAGCCTCATTCCTTCGCTACACGATTCACGATTCTATGTATGGTGCTCCTGAGCCTCATTCCTTCGCTACACGATTCAATTTTCTTGCTTGCGACGATCTGTAAGGGTTTGCTTGAGACGATCTGCAAGGCTTTGCTTTCTCAGAGTCTGGTTTTGAGATATCATCAACAATTTGGTTACTCGGGTAAGTTCATTGTTTTATACATCCTCTTTTAGGTTTTTAACTGATTACTCTATATTTCCTTAATTAATCTGACCTGACCTATTGAATGCTCAGGAATGGTTCTCGTTTATGCTCAGTTCAAAAGCTGGAGCAGGTTTAGTGCCCAGAGCCTCAACACTAGTGGGCATCTTAACCCTGCTTGGAGTAAACCCTCTAGCGTTGTTCTTAATCTAAGTATGTGTATCGACTTGGGGTTTTTTACACAGGTTTTCTTTCTTCCGAGGCATGAGTATTGACTTGGGGTTTTGTACACAAATTTTCTTTCGTCCAGTGTTTCGTTCTGCACACACAGTTTATTTATTATAGGTGATGTTCAGAGTCCTCAGCGTGGTTATTTCTCTGTGGTCTTTGATTGAGAAGGAAATTCTCCAGATTCACCATGCCATGTTATTTGAGGAAAAACCCCAATATGGTTGAGAGGAAAACCCTCTGTTACTTGTGCACAGAGTCAACCCTCCTGCATTTTTCTTAATCCGAACATGAGTACCAACTTGGGGTTTTGTACACATGTTTTCTTTCAGGGTTTCATTTTGCACACAGGTTATTTATTAGAGGTGAGATTCACAGTCTTCTCTGCTGTACAATTGCTTTATAGATTTTCCTGATGCATCCTCAATACCCTGCTACATTTCTTTGTTAATGGTGTACAAGTATGCATGCACGAAGGTTATCCAGGTTATTTTAGGCTTCCTCTCACTACCCAGTGAATACATATGCTCTTTTGATATGCCAGGTGTGGTTATTTCTCTGTGGTCTCCGATTGAGAAGGAAATTCTCCAGATTCACTATGTCCTGTTATTTGAGGAAAAACCCCCACAGGTTTGAGAGGAAAACCCTTTATTACTTGTGCATGGAGTCAACCCTCCGACATTTTTCTTAATTCGAACATGAGTACCAACTTGGGGTTTTGTACCCAGGTGTTCTGTCTCCCGGGGTTTCATTTTGCACACATGTTATTTATTACAGGTGAGGTTCATAGTCTTCTCTGCTCGTCAATCGCTTTATATATTTTCCTAATGTGTCCTCAATACCCCGCTTACATTTATTTGTTAATGGTGTATAGGTACGCATGCATGAAGGTTATCCGCGTTATTTCAGGCTTTCTTTGACTACGCAGCGAATACAGTTTCTGTTCTGATATGATAGGTGTGGTTATTTCTCTTCTGGCCTCTGATTGAGAAGGAAGTTCTCTTGATATATTTTCCTGATGCGTCCTCAATACCCCGCTTACATTTATCTGTTAATGGTGTATAGGTACGCATGCATGAAGGTTATCCGGGTTATTTCAGGCTTTCTCTGATTACTCAGCAGGAAATTCTCCAGATTCAGTGTCCTATTATTAGAGTCAACGTATCCTGTTATTAGAGGAAAAACCCCAACAGGTTTGAGAGGAAAACACTCTGTTACTTGTCAATTAATCAGCTAGCTTTTCAAATATTTAGGAATTAAGAAGGCAGTCTGCTTTTTAAATTGAAGTGGTTGGAGAAATATGTCCCAAGGGACTGTACATAGTGGATTTCCTCTGGCTTGGCTGCCAGTTCCGAGACTTTGACTCTGATCAGTGTTGTGCGTGCTTATTTAAATTCAAGATCTGGATTTTCTAGCTTTAATAATCGTTTAAGGATTTTTTTGTCTTTATCGTTGCTTGTGGCCATTCTAACTCCGTTTCATCCATGTGCCGTTTGAAACAGAAATCTGTAGCATTTCAATATGACAATCACATCAGGTGTCACACTCGCCGATGGGCAACTATTTGTCCGTCACAAGCGGGTTCTCTCAGGCGTTCCGGAAAATGTGCTGCTGACTTCTGCTTCAGGCATCGGCCACGCAGAGGGTGTATTCATCGGAGCTCTGTGTTCGGAGCCTAAGAGTCGCCATGTCGTTCCTCTTGGCACTCTCGAGTAAGTATTTCTGTTCAGTTCAGCGGCAGCCTAAGCAAATCTGAAAAATAGCACTGTGAATTGTTGTGTAACTCAATTTCTGGCATTTTTGCTCTAAATTTTTTGACAAATATATAGTATATTGTTACAGTAACAATATTGATTACTTCCTGGCGGAAATTGTAGGAATGTTAGATTCCTGGCTTGTTTCCGCTTCAAGCTTTGGTGGATGTCCCAAAAAATGGGAAGTTCGGGAAAAGAAATTCCTATAGAGACTCAATTTTTGCTATTGGAAAACAAGGCTGATGAGGAGGGAGAGGAGACAATATACGCTGTTTTCTTGCCTCTTGTGGAGGGTTCCTTCAGGGCATGTTTACAAGGAAACGACAATGATGCATTGGAGCTCTGCTTAGAGAGTGGTATGCACCAATCTTCATGCCTCCTTGCATCAAGCTTTCCTGCCTTTATTTTTGTGATATCGTTGCTCAATAATCCAAACCGTTATGTATAACATCTGGATGCACCATCTAGGGGATCCTGCTGTGGAAGAATTGTCCTTTACACATTCGCTGCTTATTAATGCCGGAACAGACCCTTTTAAAGTGATTACAGATGGAATAAAGTGAGTCTCAAGCTATTGCTTATTAGCTAATCTATGAAAATTTGATGTTTGATCATGAAGCTTAAGCTTTGCTTTCCCTTATTAAGACAATCACTGAATAAAATATTATCGACAATGTGATTTCTCAATATTTCAGGTCTGTGGAACTTCACTTGCAGACATTTCGTCACAGAGAGGAGAAAAAGCTCTGGCCGATATTTCATTTATGTTGATCACATCATTTTTGTCACTTTCATACGCATACTGTTATGATTTTTAAAACACACTTTTTATTAAATATATTGTCATCAATTCGATTATTTTGTCGAAAATTATTCAGGGCCTACAGCTTCTGTTAATAAAATATGCAGATGCCTGGCATTGTTGACTGGTTTGGATGGTGTACTTGGGATGCCTTTTATACAGCTGTTTCAGCAGAGGGTGTAGAACAGGGGCTAAAGAGGTAAAGTCACTGTTCATTCTGTATCTTCAAAATACCTCTGTAGCCCCAAAGGCAGAAGCTTATATTAAGAAATTGTTCTAAGTTCCCTGTTGTTTCTGCATGCATCTACTGCAATTTACTGGTTGTGGTTGTAAGCTCTAGGATAAGGTAATAATCTTACATCTGAGTCATGTTACAGCTTGTCAGAAGGAGGTCTTTCATGGGGTTACTCTTTTGTTAAATTATTTCTGTTATCTTTTTCTTCAGAAAACCATATTTCAATCTGAAGTCGCTCCACTTTGATTATGAATTGGGTGTTTCACTTGTCTACAACATGTTACTTTCTAAGATTATCTGGTAATTCGCTAGGGTTAGTTATATCAGAGTGTTGTGCTATTGGATTGGTGGTTGTTTCCAAAGGTCAGTACATCCTTATTTAATGGTTAATGTTCAGTGTATGGGAAGGATGGATGCGAATTGAAGTTTTTTTACAGCTCTGTGAAATAGTTACTTACAAAATATCTGCACATCTTGGGGAATTATATTCTCGGTGGCATTGTTCCTGACATGTGAAACGCTGGCATTCATATCCCTTTTTGGGTACGACCTAGCTTTCTAAAGGAATGATCCATACACCAGCAATTAGGATTCTTCATAGGATCCAGAGATTAGATACGATTTAATAGGTATTCAACAGTCTCAAAATTACATTGTCAAGGTTGCTGGTCTTCTACCTGGGCTCTGTAAGAATATGCTGTCCATAAGACTCCAACCTAGCACAAGATTTTTAAATGGTTACACATGCCTTCTAAGATGTTTCCATAGGTAGAGTGGATGTCCTGCACAGTATGCAGAATATGCCAAGGTTCAGGTCTGATATATTTCACTGTATAGGTCTGAGCTGCAGGTTCGAGGAGGCCTGGTGACTTTATTCTTCCACAATTCTGAACTTCAGGTCTGAGCTACAAGAAAATCCGAAAAAGGTGCCACCATAGGTCTCCCCAGGTTTACATAAGGTATAGATCAAGACCCAAACAAAAAATCTTCACTAACATTCATTCTTTCTGAGCCCTTTTTAGCTAAAATGGACGAGGCTGTCTATGTATTTACACTTGTTTGCATATGCTTGTTTTCAAAAGTCAAGTCAGAATGCTATGCTGTTCTTAACGAAATTGAATTGTGGAATTTGCTTGAGGTTGATTGACTTTTCTCTTTCTCAATAAACCAATGCTAAGATTAGACAAAGAATTCCAAATTAACAAGATACTGGTACTGTGCCTGATTCTGGATCCAAGAGTTGCTTTCTCCTTATTTACTGATTCATTTGCCTCTGCAGCGTTTGAAGGCAGCATTGCAGCAAGGATTGTTTGAGTCTCTACATCGAGACCTGACGGTCATGTTTGGCAAGTGGGATTTTGATCCTTTGGAACTCAATAACCCGTTTCCTAACAATGATGTTCCAGTTCATATATGGCAAGGGGATGAGGATGCATTAGTGCCGGTGACTTTGCAGCGTTACATTGGTGAAAAGCTTCCTTGGATCCACTATCATGAGCTTCCTGGGGTTGGTCACTTATTCAACCTAATGGAAGGCATTCCTGATCATATTTTGAAGTGTTTTTTGTTGGGAGAGCAATGTTAAAACAGGGTTAATTAGACCTGTATCTCAGTTACTCCATTTAGGACCAAGTGGTTTTCTTTTTTTGCAATATTTGGATATTAAACTTAGTGCTTTGCATCTCCGGAATTTTCTCCAATGCCCCTTTTCACGGGCAGTTGTTGCAGAGCATATACAAATGATTTGATGTAACATATGATGATATATGCAAAAGATTATATTTGAGTTTTTCTTAAAACCTAACAGAAAATATTATGAGATATCTTCTAATCTGTGTCAGCCTCTTTATGATTTGGACTCCGGTGACCCTTCTACAATCTTCTAGCCATTTGACTTGCCTTAGAAGACCTGCAGTGTGTGTGTATGTATCAAAGTATTTCTGTCCAGATATTCTGTCTGCTGTAACAGCAATAACTTAACTCCGTTGAATTAGATAGGCATTGAGGGTTTAAACATTTTTCCTTTAATGCCTTGCACCTCCAGCATATCAGTCTAAGGTGCGTGAGCAACACCAAAAACATGATAACAAGCCGTTACTTGGAAACTAAACATGCGGGAAAGCATCCATTCGACCACTTTTTGGTGGTTAATTAAGCTTCACAATCATGTAATGCTACTTATTCTTGTTAGTTGAATTAAGAAAAGATCAAGAAGAATGTATTTGATTTATTTGGATAATTCTATTTCATTTATTAGGAGCTTTGAACTGTAATCTGTTAAAACATTTGTGAAGCATAGTAGCAATAGATGACGAAAAGTTTTTCTTTTTTTAAAGGTGTCTTTCCTTTCCATACACTCTTTGTTCGGACCCCCTTTTTTGAAGAATTTGATTGGCCAATGTCAATACCTGACTGTGGATTGCACACCCTGAAAATCAAATTCTGTTGAAATAAAAACGAAATACGATGATATTACCCTTAAGTGTAAACTCTCAACGGTTGTCTGATTGTCTGTGGTTTAATTTATGGATATGAAATCAACTGGTTCAAGGACATTTGTATTATTTTAAGTGATAACAAGACTCAATCTACTTGCAGATCTGCTTTTTGAGCATCATTTGTGAGATGCATCTTCTAGAAAAATTCCTTCTAGAAAAATTCAACATTTCCAATTTAATAATCCTATCGGCCTCTCTTTGTACCTTTTGGGACAACTGCTAGTTTTAATATTTGCCTGCTATACATACACGCAACAAAAAAACACCCAAAAAAACAGCTTCTCGTGTCTGTGCCCTGCACTAGCCTCCAATAAATATTGGAAAATCCTACGTTTATTGATGGACGATGGCGGGTTCTAAAGTATATATGTTTTAATTATTATAAGTTTTGAATTTTTGGGTGGGAATTTGATAAAATATATTTTAGTTAAATTTTTATTTTTCCTTGGGATCAAAAGGCATTTTTATTTAGAATGAGAGATATTGTCATGTAAAGTTACATTAAAAAATAATAAAATAATACTTATAATAATAAATTTAAAACATAGTATTAACAAATAAAATCAATGTCTACTCTAAATAAAATATTTCAATTTCCACATTTAAGTAGGCTTGATTGTGAGGAAAACTCCACACTTAAGTGTGCCTGAGCCAAAGGCGATCCCGGATGGGTGACCTCCCGGAAGTCCTGGTTACCGGGTGCAAGCCTCAAAAGTGATGATTGACGCTATGTGATTCATTTCACTAGTTTCAATCCCACTTCTTCACCCCCATCAGCTAAGTGGCCTATTCAAAAATCATGAGAAATTAGTCACTACCTCTCATGGAAATGGTCACCTAAGTAGACTATTCAAAAATCATGAGAAATTAGTCACTGCCTCTCATGGAAATGGTCACCTAAGTGGACTATTCAAAAATATGAGAAATTAGTCAGTTACGCTACCTCTCATGGAAATGGTCATAGAAGAATGACTTATTTAACGCAATTGAATCCCAAAAATGATATCTAATATAATGCACCAAGAAAACCCCTCAATACTTAAATTTCCACTTTAATTACGCCGTAAGGCGTTTCCCTCTGAAACCCATCCTCTTCTTTGCCTACTTGTCATCCTTGCACACTGTACGATTAGATGTTAGACGATTAGAGCAACCTTAACCGTCGATCAATCCTCCCTCTGAACCGTTCTCCCTCTAAACCGTTCAGCTCCCATTGCGATGGGTGAAGATTTGCTGGTGCTCTCCGTGGGAACGGGGCATTTCGATCGATCCGGCTTACGATTACGAGAAGGTGAAGAGACGGATTCCGTAGGGTTCTCGCGGGAGAGCAGTTGTGCCCCCTGGCTGTTTAAATGTTGAGTAGTTACCAGGGATGTGGTATTGTTCTTTGCAGCCTAGGCCTGCTTGATGTCATGAAGATTTAATCGTGGCTACCTTCCATCTCCTACAGAACTAATGCACAGGGCAACTCGTTTCTATTCTAAAGCTCACGCCCCACCAGAATGACGCAAACCTCGACATTGGCTACCTACAACAGCTTGAATTGCGCCCATCTGTACTGAATCGAGGGGCATCATACTATTGGGAATCTCACATCCTCTGTTCAGTGCCGGCACACAGAACAATGTTGTATGCCGGCGCTCTCTGTACGCCGATTTACCTGCTCAGGGCAGTGTCAGATCATATTATATAAAATGGAGTTGACATTCAATCTTTGGGACAGTCGAAGTTGTTCGTTGAAAAAATTTAGAGCATTACCTTCCTACGCAGACGATTTTCTTTGCCCTGTTACAGGTTTGTTCTGTAGTAAATTCCGTTTGGCTTCATTGTTTTTTCTATTTGGTTTTTGTTTGGCTTTTAGTTTTTTTCCAATTCTATGTTTCAATAGAGACCATGGCTAGTATCCTCTGTGGTAGAATTTAGCATCATTGACTCTGCCATAGTATACATTCCAGACCTTGTGACGCTATTAGTGCCAAAGAGGGTTATTTTCTTTGTGCGTTTCAGGGAATGGTTATTTTCAGAGAAATTGATAGTCTGTATCCGCTTGTACTTTGGGTACCAAACTGATCATCTAGATTTCTGCATGAAAATAAAAGCAGATAGCTTCATGGTATGCTGGAGAGTGACATATCTGATGCCAGGATTCAGGTAAAGCATTCAAAACATGAAATCATCGCTTTGTTTTTGCTAAATTTAGTTACAGTTCAGAGTCACGAGTTCATGGCTGGTGAAAGAGGTCCAAAGGCCCTTTAGGGTTTGTCCAATAAATAGGTAGATTCAGGGTTATACAGCTATATGTAGCATTGGATGACTTAGGAATTTTTCGGCACTTGGCTCCGAAGCCATGTATTGCTACCTGCATTTTCCACCATTGCAAAGTAGACAGTCCAACAAATTTCGACATTGTAAGTTACAAAGATAGTGGTTTCAATAGATCGTTAAGGTGTCTGCTAATATGCTTCATGCTTGACAAATCTGCATTTGTTTGAATTTGGGATAAACAATACCGATTTTGTCTTGTCACATTATATCTTTCATACTTTCCACATTAGAGATGTGTGGGCCTCTTTATTCTTGAGTCTTGCCTTTAGGCTGGTAGTTGCAGTTGATTGCCACTACCCCTTCAATCTTCTACAATGCTCTTTGTAGCTTTTCAAGGCTCTCAGAAATAGGTTTACTGAAATTCAGAGAAAAATATTTATATATTCTTATAACGAGGCTTACTAGGTTCCAAAACTGATTAAGACCGTGATGCCCAGCTGGTGGGTGCTCTCCACATGGTACAGGGGGCCATCATGGCAGAAGATATAAAAGGATATCAGGGCCCCTAGAGGAGAAGCCCAAGAGAATGGAATAGGGGCATCAACCCTGCTTCAGCTCTAGTATGCTCTGTTTGGATTTTAACTTTGACTCAAGGATGCAGCCTGCAGGGAAACAATGCTTAAAGTAAATGTCTGCAAATGTTAGTCCTTGATCTAAATTGCATAATTGTTTGGCTCTGAGAAACTGAAGGGGCATCTAATTTATGACATTTTCTGTTGCTGCTATTACTTCTAGATTATAAAGACTGAATTTGTCATTTCTTTATTTTTCAAACCAATGAAAAATTCGGTTTCTTAATCTTCCCTTTTTTTCAGGGATCGTCCCGCTCTTCTATTGGATTTCTTACAGTGTCTTAGCCAGAGGCTTCACCCAATATACAGAAGGCTTGCATTTGCTATGGGGTTATAGCGAGTGAATCAAGGCATATAGAGGCATTGATTCTAAGAACTGACCAAAGTATTCATTAAAAACCCGAGAAAGAACTAAGAAAACAGGATGGCATTCTGGGACCTTCTGACTGTGGCATGTATGCCCATTGTGAACGTTCTTTTCATAAGTGGTCTTGGGGCTGGTCTGTCAACTCAATATGCTGGAGTGCTAACGGAAGAAATTCGGAGAAGTTTAAATAAGGTAAGGGTTAACCTGCTGCATAAATATACTGATGTCTACCTATTAGTTCAGCATACAGGAACTTCAACTTTTACAATGCCATTGGTGTTGTTAATTGTGAATTGGGTTTGCATATTTTAATGTTGTTTGAATCGCAATGTCACCTTCAACTAGTATAGTGCTGTTGGCCTTTTAGACTATACACAGCTATTTACTGAGATAATTAGGCATAATTGACTTGTGAAAGAAAACAAAACTAATTGAAATAAAAAAAAGAGAGGGAGGTGCTTGTGCCAGTAAGATATGGTGATGAGAGAAAACAATCGGGAGGATAGATTGAGTACAGAATAGTTTAATTCATTCAGGACCACATAAGTGCTGTGGCCTGTGAGAGTGTTTACTTGCATAATCATGGAATTTTATGTTTGTCTCTCAACAGGTCGTATTCACTGTATTTACACCAGCTCTTATGTTTGCAAGCCTGGCACAGTCAGTGACATTCGATGATCTCATTTCCTGGTATGTAATATTTTTAGTATCTAGGGCATTGATTGCAAGGAGGGCTTCCTTTTATTTTTAAGTTGTTTGTTATATTAATAAAATTGGTTTTTCAATGAGCATGGAATTGTACCACATACAATCTTTTGATATGAATTTTACTAACAGATAGTGATATAATAGAGATTTCTTATTAGATGAAATTGGTGAAAAGGAAATCTCTAGGACTGTACCATAGGAATTTTTTTGATAATAAATTTTAATTGGTAATATTGTAATTTTTTTATTATTAAAGATCAAATTGACAAAAAGACAAATTAGGAGAACATCAAGATGTGAGTAATAATTGAGAAATAGATCTGTCTACAGCAGAGCTATAGCTATGCTAGAGACAGATCTCTTTCTCAATTATTTTTAACACCTCCCCTTTAATTGAGGAATACATACCATATCCATTATATCTCTACAAATTAAAATGTTGGTCTTTCCCCAAGGCTTAGCAAAATATCAAAATCATTATCAATAATCTCTTCCTGATTTTCCATCAAGTCTTCTCTTATGGCTCTTCTTTTCAACATTTGTCATGGGTGGCTTCTCTTTGCTTGGTCTGAAACTACAACTCAATTTGGATTTTTCATTGTGGGCTTCATCCTTGAACTTTCTGCTTCATCCTTGAACTTTCTGCTCCTTCCTATTGCACCTGCAAAAATTAATTGCTGATATTCGTATAAAAAGAAATTCATCTACCAGGATACATGGCTTGCCAACCACTGTACCTGCCAGTTGTCTAGGAAATCAACATGTTAGGCTTCCATTTACTCATAACTTGGTCCCAAAAACTCTGAGATTAATATACTTTTCCCCATTTTAATCAAATATTCATCTAATTTGATTAGCATATGGGTAAACCTTACCACATCCATACCTACCATGGTAGTTTATTCCAAACTTGAAATAACATCCTCTCTGTGCATGAGAGAAATCAGAACATGTGATTAGATAAGCCATCATGCTACAACATGTTACCTGAAAAACAGGGCTTCCAACTAACATGAGGAATACAATCTGCCTATCACTAGGCTTTACAACTTGAACCAATTCAAAAATAATTTATTGGTATTCCTATGCCTCACTTTTTTAAACCATCTAAATTTACAAAGTTTCTAAAGGCGCCATCCCTAGAAAATTGGGCATTTCCTTGGAAAATAGATGTTGTTTTCTTCTAATATTCCTAGGAGATTTTACTATGAAGTCATAATTTATTGGTATTCCCATGACACACATTAAACCATGTAAAATTACAAAGATTCTAAAGGTTATGGGAGAGTGTTTGCTGGTAGCCTTTATTTCTGAAACAGAAGAATTTTCATTAACATTTGCTTCTTATCACATTATTACTCAAAATGCCCTGTCTATTTTTTCTATATTGCTTTTTCCTTCCTTAAAGCTAGCTGCATTTTTCTTTTTTCAGGTGGTCCATGCCATTCAATGTTTTTCTTACATTTTTCATTGGAGCTATCCTCGGATGGATTATTGTTAAAATAACCAAGCCTCCAGAATATTTAAATGGCATAGTTGTTGCAAACTGCTGTGGAGGTATGTGTACTTATATCTGTTGCATTGTACAGTTTTGAACATTTATAGCATAGGTTGTGCAGTTTTGAATATTTATAGTGTAGCTGATTTTAGATGTAACATAAGGAAAGACAATGGAGCAACTAAATGCATGTTCTTCTGTTATGAAATGTAGGTTAAAAACCAGGTTGATCTTTGATGTATTGATCCAATGTTCCTTTTATTTCAAAAATAGTTTGTTGTGTTATATTCATTCGTCTGCGAAAGAGCAGACAACGTGATTCTTAACCCACATTAAGTTGTCTCTGTTAATTAGTTTTCAGAAATAGTTTAGCTGAAGGAGAAACAGACTACATTTTTAAATTAACAATCCCAAATTTTTAAACAGCAGGAACTGCATCCTGAATAACGTTGTCAAATTCTAATTGTATACAGGAAACATGGGAAATCTTCTTATCGTCGTTCTTCCTGCATTGTGTCATGAACGGGAAAGTCCTTTTGGAGAGCCTGGCATTTGCAAACTAAATGGGACAGCCTATGTTTCACTTTCTATGGCGGTATGATTCTAACTAATTTTCTGGACTTTAAACTTAGCATTGACAATGTTTCTTTATTATTAGTAACCCAAATATGCTCATTTCCACACTTAAGAAGTTTACTTCCTTCTGTAGATGATAAATCCAAGCAGGGTGTATCCTTTGTTATTTTCTTATTGTTTCAAATTGGCTTTCTAGATTGGCAGTATCTTCACATGGACTTATACCTACAATCTTATACTATCAGCAAGCCTAATTAATGAAATGAAGGAATTAGAAAATGGACTTCACGAGAATATCCCAAATATCAATTATCTAAATGCTGGAGAAACATCTAAACTTTTGCAGAGAATAGTAATTATTCCAGCAGTGCCAAGTTCTGGAGGAGATTATCCTTCTGATAAGCCAAAGGCAAACGGCATGGTAAGGATTTCATTGTCATTCAAGAATTTCAATCAAGAGGTTGGAATATGCAATCTAAATGTTTGATTTGGAA